>JXCR01095884.1:0-36340 GCA_002079205.1 Phalaenopsis hybrid cultivar | reverse complement strand
AACAGAGTCTCAACAACAACATAACACAAATAATACAATCACACAGTACAAACACATACAAATAAACAAACAAAAAGATCACCAGTCAATATGGAACTACCCTTATCATTGACATCTAACTTCTGCTGCTGATATGGAGTAGAAGTAGGGTGAATATGGAACTGAATTGTATGGTCACCCCTCAGGTATCTCACTAAAGCATCATCATAAGTAGCATCTTACTCAAATTTTTTGTGAATAAGATCATCAGTGTGAGCATTTTGGGTCTCCATATTATGCTTGCTATGATCCATCCTAAAAATATCTCCCTATTGAATCAACATCTGGTCCAACAACTCCATGTTGTTTGGGTCACTTGAAGTAGGATCACTAAAAGTAGGGGTTCTATAAGAAGAAGGAATATCTGTGGCCTATCTTCTAGATCTCCAATCAACACAGGACTCATAAGTATTGATGTTGACATGCCCAATTAGTCTCTGAGGCTCAATCCTCTCCTCATCAGGTCTGAAATTAACTCATGCATGCTCATAAAGTGTGTAAATGACAGCAGGGTGTGTCACTCCACCAGTGGTCTCTCTCAGAGCAATAAATCAAATGTTCATATAAAAGATAGAGCCTACATTTATATCCATCACTTGCTGAATACAGAAGTTCAGGATGGCTCTACCCTTGGTCACTTCACTATGATGGTTTGTTGGAATCAACCTCCCAGAAATAAAATAATGTCAGGCCATAGACTTTACATTTAACATAGAAAGGGGAAAGTCAACTTTAACTCAATTGTTTATTTTTCAAGACCCTTTCTCACTAGTCAAAAAAGAAATAACTTCATCTAAGGCTTGATCTGTAGCAAAAAATGAGTGATACTGGCATCTATAAACATCTTCTAATTGATAAAACTCATTGATTTTTCTTGGAGTAAACTCCACCCTTCTTCCTTGAACAAAAACAAAATCATCAGAAGCCTCAGGAAGGTTGGCATAAAATTCCATCACAATCCCAACTATTGCATTGACAGTAAAATAACAAAATTTTTCCCACTGCCGAGCGATAATCAACTGTTTAACTTCTCCTCCCTGATTTTTAAAACCTCGGTACTGAATCACTTTTTTATTTTCTTGAATAGTATGAAAATCGAGCACTAGCTCTAAAGCTAATAAACCTTTACTCGTCATATTCTACTTTCCTTTTGCTTGATCTAAGTGTCATAAGAAATCTAGACAAATTAAAAAAAAATTAAAATAAATCACAAAATTCTGAAAATCAAAATGTAAATCACTTTAAACTTAAATCCACTAAGTAAGAGTTCTTCACCAAAGCATTTTCTCAAAATCTCTCAAAAAAATTTCAAAATTTCATATCTAGTCAATGTGAGAAAAATCTTTAAAGAAAAAAAAATTACTTTAAAGTGTTGCTCTTACCTAGAGAAGATGAAATCCGAAGTTTCTTAGCCTCTAAATTACCTCAAATCAGCCCAAAATAAAGACCTAGGTGCAAAACTGAAGGTTGAAGGTGACTTAAGGGGTAAAAATTGAGGTTTGCAGTGAAAATCACGACTTAAAGGGTGCTCTCAGGTTGAAGGCATCGTCGACGCCAATGCCAGCGCCGTCGGCACTGAAGGACCAAAATTTGCTATTTTGATTTTTAAATTTTCAATTTCCTTTCAAATTTCTTCAAACTTTTTAGTATTTTTAAACACAAATTTTTATCTAAATTCATAAATACACATTTCACAAACAATCATTTTCACAAACAACAACAAACTGTCTTTTATAAACAAAAATACACTTTTTATGAACACATTTCACAAATCACAAATTCGCACCTATTAAGCAACCTAATTATAAATCAGCATCAAAATCAAGCCACAACACTAAATGCTGACACAAAACTATACACCTAATGTAAGTTCAGAATTCTAAAGCAAAAACAAACCAAATCAAACCTAATGAAATCCACTTAACTACACTAAACACATAAACAATTTTAAGCAAGTAGAGAATTCACAATCTTCAATCAGTCAGCCTCATCTTTAGTGCTTTCACCTTCTCTAATACCTCCCATAGATTGGTAATGAACATATAGGTTCTAGAAGGAATGGTACGGGAATTGATCTGTCAAATTTTTTTCGATCCACCCCTTTTCCTTAAACATCTGAACTAATCCTGCTTCAAAAATTGCAATGTGATCAAAATTCTCTTTCAATCTCCAATCTACGTGATCAAAAAGGTACTTAAGATCTCCCACTACATTCATAAAACTTTGAAGTTCTCTTTCAATTTTCTTCAATTTCTTCTCTAATGCAAGCAAACTTCCAACTGTTGGTGGCATTAATGGAGTTGAAGCATGTGAATAATGATCTATAATAACATTTAGTGCTTCATTTCCGTTACCAATATACTAATCATCAACAGGAATCATGGGGTCCCATGGTAGTAAAACCTTTTCTAAATTTTCATATGACACTTGAGATTGACCGCAAATCAAGAACATTGTAAAAGGATGCCCATGTTCATAAATTATCCCATTCATAATGATTCTCATCACAGATTTAAATATAATTAAACTTATATCAATAGGTTTCTCATTTCAATACACTAGTTTAAAATAGCACTCTCCTTAGTGACTCTACTGATCTTCATAGTAGGGAGTAATTTTGCACAAATAAAGAAATGCCACTGCTTTGAAATTAGATTAAGTGATGAAGTAGGAAAACTAATATATCCTTCATCTGGTACATCACACATATCACTTTCATCCATCAAAAAATTATAAATATCTTGCATCAAATCTTGCGTAGGAATGAAATTTGCATAATGATAGATTGAAACATTTTCAATCATATACAATTCATTAATCCTCGTAGGAGTAAATGGTACAGCCTTACCTCGTACTAAGACAACTTCTTGGGTAATTCCAGTAGATTTGCATAGAACTCCTTCACTATAGGTACAACAACCACTACGGTAGTGTAACACAGTACTTCCCATCGCCTTTGCAGAATAATTTTGTCAACTGGAGCACCTGGATTGATCAACTCATGATTAGGAAATCCTCTTTCCTTGATCAATCTCTTATTCATAATAACTTTATTGTATAATCTCTGCGTGTCGAAACTAATAAACTTTCTTCTATTGAAAACTGCATACCTTAAAGTATTTCAAGAATTGAAAGCCATGGAATCCAAAAATAGATAGTTTATAGGCATCCTAGGTAGTTTTTAGGGCCTTAAAAACACCTCCTAGTGGTTATTATGGAGTGAAATCCCGCCAAATTCTGCCAAAAGTCAAAGGAATCATCCAACCACTCTCAGCGCCGTCGGCGCTCCCGATGGGTGCTGCCGGCACTAAGATCCTTTTTCCTGGGCGCCGTCGGTGCCAGTGGCCAAATTTTACGATTTTCATTTTTTGTTCAATTAGATTCCATTATTTCTTCCAATTCCAATATTGGACTTAAATTATAATAAATGCAATCGTGTAGGACTACTATCTACTAATATATAAGATAATTAACAAACTAAATAGTAATACATAGACATATAAGTATGGGTTTCCTCTCACAAAATGCTTGGTTTAATGTCGTTAGCCCGACATACCATTTATTTTGTTGGGTTGAGTTAACAATAAAACTTCTTTAAATTGAGGTATGTGTCCTTCACAATAGTGTTTCAAATGATGCCCATTAACTTTAAATATCTTTCCAGTGTTAGGATCTTTAATCACAACAGTTCCATCGTGTTAAACTTTAATCATTTTAAATGGTCCTAACCATATGTATTTTGGTTTTCCTTCAAACAATCTCAATCTTGTATTATATAATAAAACTTCTTGTCCAGTTTCAAAATTTTTCTAAATACTCTTCTGATCATGCCATATTTTCATTTTCTCTCTATAGATTTTTGCATTATCACATGCTTCATTTCTAATCTCCTCAAGTTCAATGAGTTGCAATGATCTTTTCTCACCAGCATCTTTTAGATTAAAATTAAACTCCTTAATATCCCAAAATGCTTTATGCTCTAATTCTAAAGGTAAGTGGCATGTTTTTTCAAAAATATTTCCTAGTCATTGACATCGATCACATGTTCATAATTCGCATAATCTTTTAAAGGTAAGTGGCAAGGCATGGTGCGGACATTTTCTCAGAAGATCCTTAAATCTTTCTCGGGCTTCATATATTGATTCCCCTTCAAACTAACAAAAAGATGTAATATCATTTCTAAGCTTAACAGTTTTCGAGGGTGGAAAAGATTTAGCCAAGATATTTTGTGATAGTTCTCCCTAAGTTCTAATAGATCCAGGTGCTAATGAATTTAACCAAGCCTTGTCTTTATCCCTTAATGAAAAAGTAAAAAGTCTAAACCTAACAACATCATTAGACACTCCGTCATATTTAAATGTAGCACAAATTTCAAGAAAAGTAGCAAGATGTAAGTTAGGACCTTAAGAAGGTGATCCTCCAAACTAATTATTTTGTACCATTTGGATAATAACAAGTTTAAGCTCAAATGAATTGGTAACAACATTAGGGTTTTGAATCGTTAAATGAAGTTCATTTGCTGTCGGATTTGCATAATCTTTTGAAGTCTTTGTAACAAATTACAACTTCTAAAGTGTAATTTAAGGGCAAATCATTTCTCCTAGAAATATTTCCTACTCATTGACATCGATCACATGTTTTAATATATTCATTAACATCTCCAAAAAGAGTAGGTCAATAAAATTCAGCTTGCAAAATTATATATGTAGTTCTATTTGTTCCAAAATGTCCTTCAAATTCAGAATCATGACATCTTTCAGTTATCTGTTGAGTTTTCTCATAAGGCACACATCTTCTATTATATAGATCTTTACATTGTTTATATAAATATGGGTCATCCCAAAAATAGAATTTTGAATCATAAATGAATTTTATTAATTGTGGATTTTTAATATCAGGTGATAAGATATCACTTACAATAAAATTTACTATATCAACATACTAAGGTACATTCATTTCATCAATATTATATAATTATTCATATCGGTGTTATTTATGGTTGGAGAGTTGCCCGTAAGAAGCTGTCGGTCACCGGAATTGAAGTCTCGTCGCCCGCTTCGGAAGGACGTTTTAACTTACATATATATTTAGTTTTAGAAAAATATGAAATCAAACTGACCCCATTTTTTTCATAGTTTAAATGAAAGAGCACCGTACCTCAAATCCTGTATCTATCCCTAAAGATAAACACGAGACTTGAGCATGAAGATCAATCAATTAAATTAGGAATATATGACATCCATTAGATCTGCAAAACCTTTGTATTTGTCGACAAGTTTCCCTATTTAATATAAAGGATTAAATAAGATTTATATTAAGCTGGGTTCCGACATGCTTCCTATAAGGGCAAGGCTCAAAGTCACCTAAGAAGATTCTCGATAAAAATCAGGAAATATTATCTTCAAGGAGTTTCAAATGGTAGGACTTTTCAATGAGTACGGATGTAGAGGTGTGAAAGGGGATTGGTTCGAATTTGGAACATTTTGTTGTAGAGTCCAAATGAGGAAGAACTAAGGGATGCCATGGGTTCATAGGAGAACCCCGGTGACTTACCAAGCTATCCTAATGTTTGGCTACAGTTTTGAAGAGAAATATTTAGATGTTTCATCCTGTCAATTTTATTAGTTAGGGCTTACATTCGTGTAAAACAATCACACAATCAGCCTGGAAGATGTGAGGATTTAGGTCGTGACAAATGACAACCTCAGAATCCTAAGCTGAGTTAAGACTTATATTGTATAGAAGAGCTATACGAAGGCCTAAAGATAAGATGAGGATTTACTTTGCATAAGCAAGCAACCTCAAAGTCCTATGGCTTTGTTGTTTAAGTCTAAGGAATGAAGATTGGTTTAGCTGGGGAAGACAGGCTTTGCTATTGAAGATGGTAGTGTTGCCCACCATGCTAGCTCCAAGCTCCTTGCCGCGACGAGTTTGAGTTTTCAAGTGTGTCAAGTTATGAAGTTAAATCAGGTGGCCCTATGGTTGTAATTTTTTAAATTTCACGGGGGTATGTTAAAGTTGATTAGATCGACACCGGTTAGGATCCTACGGTTCCCTCGTTATAACACCACTATTTTCTATTGGATTCATTTAGTCCAAATGAATTTACTAAACTCAACTTAATGAGTTCCACAATTACATTTAAAACATGGGAAGCCTCGTTAGCAACCATAGGTTACCTCGTCTGAGGAATTCCCAATTATCCAATAGAGACGTCTTAATTTAGTAGAAGTTATAGTTTTGTGTGATGTTTGTGATTAAATTTTGAGTTGTTTTATATTTTGAATGTTGTGGCGGTGAATTTTATCTTGGTTGATTTTTGTTTAGTTTTGGTTTTAGTTTTGTGGCTATTTTGATAGTTTTAGTTTACATGCAAGGTGACATCGTTGTTCAACATGCAAGTTTGCAGGTATAAAAGCACAGTATGAAAGTACAAGAAAGACAACGCTGAAAACTATAAAAGCGTACCTGGCGATGCTTCTCGTTCCACCACCTGAAAGTCAAAAGGCATGTGAAGGTAGTTTACATGAGACAGGGAAGTAAAATTTTGATGACCTATCTAACCCTAGGTCATATCTTGATGGATCCTTAAGAGTTTAATTAAGGATGATGTTGCCAAGAAAAATATATTAACTTTAGTAGATCTCTGAGGTATCCAACAGATCTAGAGAAAGAAGTAGGTTCGTGATACTCTCTCGCTGCCTCGTGGAAAATCCCGAGTTCTTTTAAACTTATTATGTTGCTTAATAATTCATCTTATAAAACACCCTAATGCTTAATGAACATTGATGTCTCAATTATCCCTAAGAGTAAGGTAATTATCATCTGTAATTTAATTTTGAAATATATGTGGGTGAAGATTCTTAAAGAGGCAAGTTAGTGTTATTGGAACACTTCACCAAATTTTGGTTTTAATTGGGCTTGTAGTCTTTGAAAGATGTTTTAATTTTAAATGATGTTGACTTTTCTAATCCTTATTTAAATGAAACATGATTTAGCCTAGACCTAGGTGAGTGTCTTAATTAGCTTTGAAAAGAATAAGCTTCAGATGGTCATAATTCATGATTTGAATTTCTTTGAAAATCAAAATAGGGGTATTAAATTGATTAATTATTAACTTCAAAAGTCATACCCCTAAGTGAAAATCAAAATAGGGGTATTAAATTGATTAATTATTGGCTTCAAAAGTCATACCCCTAAGTCGAAAATCAAGATAGGGGTATTAAATTGATTAATTATTGACTTCAAAAGTTATACCCCTAAGTCGAAAATCAAAATAAGGGGTATTAAATTGATTAATTATTGACTTCAAAAGATACCCCTAAGTCCTAATCAAGATAGGGGTATTAAATTGATTAATTATTGGCTTCCAAAGTCATACCCCTAAGTCCAAGATAGTTTTGAAAAAGGTTAAGCCTTAGGTGGTCTTGATTCATGATTTGGATTAATCTAGGTGAGTGTCTTAATTAGTTTTGAAAATGGTTAAGCTTTAAGTGATCATGATTCATGACTTGGATTTTTTGAAAATCAAAATAGGGGTATTAAATTGATTAATTATTAACTTCAAAAGTCATACCCCTAAGTGAAAATCAAAATAGGGGTATTAAATTGATTAATTATTGGCTTCAAAAGTCATACCCCTAAGTCGAAAATCAAGATAGGGGTATTAAATTGATTAATTATTGACTTCAAAAGTTATACCCCTAAGTCGAAAATCAAAATAAGTGTATTAAATTGATTAATTATTGACTTCAAAAGTCATACCCCTAAGTCTTGGGTTCATTTTATTTTAATTAACTTCCAAATTTTAATAATTTAGAAATTTATTAGTAATTATTGACTTCAAAAGTCATACCCCTAAGCCCTAGGTTCATTTTATTTTAATAAACTTCAAAATTTTAAAAAAATAAAAATTTAATAACTTATCTTTTCAATTGAGAAAGTGAGGTTGATTTCTACCAATTAACCCCTTATGTTTCAAACTTCCAAATTAATATCAGAGATTACCCATTTTGCTGATTAAATTAAGCCTAAATGTTAATTAAGGCTAAATTTCCAAAATTACAAATTTGCCCCTAAGGCTTTAACAGTTCATAATTTGTCAAATTCAATTCAAATCACTTTGAAATTTTTATCCTTCCTCATTCATGGGTCAATTAAGATATCAGAGAAGAAAATGTAATTTTTTAAGATTTAATTTAATTTACGTAATTATTTTCATGCCAAAAATAAGATTTTTCAAAGAAAATTCCTAACATGATCAAGATATATCCTAATCCCTTAATATTTTTATTGGAGATAGAACTAGACTAGCGATGCTTTTGGACCAAATTTCATGATTTTTTGAATTTCATTTGAATTTTAAGAATTTTTTTAATTTTTGGGGTATTTATTAATTATAAAATATTTTAATTAAAGAAATGAAGTTTTATATTTTTGAAAAGTCCTCCTAAGGTCAGAGAATTAAGAGGAGAAGATTTTATATTTTTTTTAATTTTATTTGATTTATTGGCATTATTTTTATTGAAAATTCATTTTAACCTTTAAAAATCATTTTTAAGCTTAAAAATTCAATATCTTTATTTAGAAAACCACGAAAATTATTCCAATTGTTCATAAGTGCTCAAGAAACAATTTAGAACATGTTCATGAATGTTATTATTTTTATGATTTTTATGGATTTTTAATTATTTTAAATATTTTAAAACATAGGTTAAAAATAAGGTTTTTAAATATCATTTTATTTTTAGAAAATACCCCTAATCACAGAGAACTAAAAAAATAATTTTTTATAAATATTTGAGTTATATTTTGATTTTTAAAAATCATTCAAGTGCCAAAAATATTATTTATCTTTAAAAATGAACTTAAGTTGCCAAATGAACTCAAAATGCTTTGAAATTTTTATAGTGAGTTCTCTATATCCTAAAAAATAGTGGAGATCAAGAATCAAGTCACTTTGTTGTTTATATTTTTCAAAATTAATTATTTTAGTGATTTGGGGTTTGTAAAGATTAGGTGTATTTTGAATGACTTGGCTCATGAGAAATTCTCTTAAAGACTCTCTGGTCATAGTAAACCTTCCAAAATTTTCTTGGATTTTTCTAAGCAACATGCTAATTTCCATGATTAATTTAAGCAAACAATACATATAAATTTGAAAATTATGATTCTCTATCTAGGAACCTTCTTTGATTTTAGAAAAATCAGGGAATGTTCCTTTTAACTGAGGCAAAAACATGCTAAATTTTCAAGCCATGGTGATATTACTACATGCATGGAGAATCAAAACATCCAAATCAGTATTTAATTAATTACAAATAAAATATGCACCAAATGGACTTAAAATTATTTCCACATTGTTCTCCTCTATTCACTGAGCAAGAAAATCTTTTTATTTTATTTTAGTGATTTTTCTACACCAAGATATAAACTTTTGATATTATGGATCATTTTTTGAATTTATTAAATCCCTATTTATCTATTTAAATGCGCGGCGCCACCTAAACCTACGGCGGCTCCGAAGCTCCACGCGGCTCGCTCCTATTTGACGTCGCCCTCCACCTCAATGCTGACTCAACCCGCGGTATATGTTCCAAAGCGATGTCTGGCTTGATCTCGACCATCCATCTGATACACGCGTGATCGAACGGTTCTCTGTCATCGTCCCCGATAACCTAGCCCGAGAATAGTCCATCTTCTAGCCTTAAGATCTTTCTTATTTCTTAACCAAATTAAGTGAATTTTTTTAGAGAACTACAACCATAGGGACACCTGATTTGACATCATAACTTGACACCCTAGAAAACTCAAACTCATCACGATAAGGAGCTCGGAGCAAGCATGGTGGGCAGCGCGACCATCTTCAACAGCAAAACATGACTTCAGCAGCTAAACCCATTCATTCCTTAGAATTAAACAACCAAGCCATAGAATTTCAAGTTTGTTTGCTTATGCAACATAAATCCTCAACTCATCTTTAGGACTTTGTACAGCTCTGCTATACAATATAAGCCCTAACTCTTCTTAGGATTCCGAGGTTGTCGTTCGTCACGACCTAAATCCTCACATCTCCCAGACTATTTGTGTGATCGTTTCAGACGATGGAAGCCCTAAACAAATAAATTTGGCAAGATGAAATACTTAAGTAATTTCTCCTCAAAATTGAAGCCAAATAATAGGATAAATCGGGAAGTCACCATGGTTCTCTTCCGGATCCATGACATGCTCTAGTTCTTCCTCTTTTGGATTCCAAAAATAAAATGCACCAAATTTAAGCAAGTCCCATTTCACACCTCTTTTTTCGATATCACTGAACAGTCCTATCCTTTTGCAATCCTTGAAGATAATATTTCCTGATTTCTATCGAGAGTTTTCATAGTGGACTTTGGTCATTTAGGATGTAACTAACTATAGCGGTTTGCCCTTATAGGAAGCTCGTCTGAACCCAGGTTAATATAAACCCTATTTAATTTTTCATATTAAATAGGGGATATTATCGGCAAATAAGATAGTTTTTCAGACCAAACGGGCGTCATATATTTCTCAATTTATTTGATCGAGCCTCATCCTAAAGTCTTATGTTTATCCTTTGGGATACAGATAGGGTTTGAGGTACAACGCTCTTTCATTTAAACTATGAAAAATATGGGGTCAGTTTTATTTTAAATTTTTTCTAAATATTAAAATGTCATTCCAAAGTGAGCGACGAGATTTCGATTCTGGTGACTCGCAGCTTCTTACGGGAAACTCCCCCAACCAAAAATAGTGTCAACAGCTTCTGGCGACTCCGCTGGGGACAAATTTCTCTTTCTATTTAAATCAGAAAATTACTATTTTCATATATTGGTAATGTGTCTATATCCCTTTTGGAATAAAATTACCCTTCTTCCGTTGACATACTTTACCGATTTCTGTCTTGGGAAAGTACGACCAACTCTTTGGACTTCACGACTATCTGTTTGATCACCTTTGAGAAGAGGGGTTCAGGAGGCCATTAAGGACTCTTTAAATCTTCATAAGGGGTTGGACCCCAATAGATGTGTTGGTGGACTGGTTTCACCTGGGCAGTGTGTGTTGCTAAACAGGTCTCGCACTAGGTCCTAAAAACTTCACATCTCCCTTCCAATTCTAATTTAATATTTTTCAAATTAAAACAAATTGTGTTATGCTGTGGGGACTTTAAAATTTTCTTATATTAATTAAATTTTTCTACTTTCAAATTACCTTTTTTCTAAAAAATTTTAAAATTCCCACAAACTAAGACTTACCCGGTCTACAGACCAACCTTTGTAAATTTTCAGTGCTCGCACTAAATATTACAAGGATTTGGCCATATAGCTAACCCCAAAACTTTCTATTTTAAAGCTGCTCCAATGTCCTACCCAACATTGAGCTTTTCATGCAACTTTCCAACAAGCCATGAAGCCCGCAACATTGCTCCAATCATTAAGTTCGGAGTCAGATTTGAAGACCTCGAGGTTATCCTCGGGAAGGCTCTGTTCGTCGTGATGAAAGTCACCGCTTCAGAAATTCAGGAGCCGTCTATTGAATTTGACATGAACTGTCTTCAGAACTTCCCTTCATACAAGAAAGCCAAGACCACTGCCGTCATGGCACCCACCAAGCCTATTGTCCCCACTGCTGCTAAAGGGAAAGAAGTAATGATTATTGAAGATCTAACTGAGGGATTGACTGTCCCGCCACCAGTATTCAAAATTAGATCAAGTTCAAGAGCTGCACCACTAAACCAAACTTAGAACAGAAACCACAACAGAAGGGTTTGGGGTGCTACAAAAGCCCAGACTCCTGAGGAAATACTTGTCGAGGAAAAGCCTCACCAAGAGAAGTTACGATTGCCGGAAGTATATCAAATTTTGCGGGGGAGTAGATTACATCCTTTGATGGATACCAACGGGTACGAAAGTATCTTGAAGATCACTGCTGCATTACCATTACTTCATGAACAAGGTGTGGAGAGAAAGAAGCATACTCCTATCACCCGAGTCAGTTCAATTTTTCATAGGCTAGCCGCCAAAGAAGGCTGTTCAGTGAGTAAACTACTTAAGCGAGTAGGACATGCAATATCCCCTCGTATGAAGAAGGAAATTTTAAAGGACGTCAGATCTGCCAAACAATCTCAAAAGTTAACTAAGGCTTTGACAACTCGTATTCCCATCTAGTTTTGCTTGGGAAGCAGAGTCCATGATGCTATTGTCACCACAGATTCTACCTCTACCAGGACCACAGGCCATCGACCAGTTAAGTCAAGACTAGATTTAAGAATTCTATCAATCACCCACTACAAGGATGTTCCAAAAATACCAAAGGAAAAGATAAAAAGATTACCCGATACTATAGAGGGTCTGCACCATGGGGAGCATACTCTTCCTTGACATATTGATGTTGTTGTTAGGACACTCCGTCCTGAGACATCATCAACAAAGAAAAAGGTATTGATACCCAAGGACGCTACCAATACAGTTGGGTAAGCCTGCAGGGCAAGATCATGGAATCAAGTCGGGCTTTAAAGTATCTGACATCGTCACAGCAATTTCTAGTGAAATGGAAGAACAAGAGGAGGAGGTCCAGTAGAGTCCTCCAGATCTTAAGTCAATCCAAGAATCAATGATCAAAGCAAAACTTAAAAAGCTCATGGCCGAGATTTCAGAGTTGACTCGGGAACATGAAGTTTCCATCGACAACAATGATGATGATTTTGACTATAATGACTACCTTAAAGAAGATTTCATGAATGTTTATGTCGTCAAAACCAGAGCCGCTACATCTGCACGCGAGGCTCAACCTCTCATCGAAGAGAATGCCATAGATGAGCTACACAGGGCTATCCTCATAAGGGATGAACAAGTCAGTCAACTAGAGAAAAGGATAGAAGAAATGGCCGCAATTATGACCGCCATGGCCACCATTCAAGGGCAATCACAAGCACCGGAACTAGTATCTCCAGATATCAACCAACCAGAGATAATACACATTACAGATGAAAGAAGAGAAGTGAAATTAACAAACAAAGATGAGCAACAAAAGAAGCATTCTCCATCTGGCGCCATACCAGAGAAAGAAATCAAGCAAATTGTCAAACAAGTTTGGGAAGCCATAACCCATTCTAATGGTGGTGCATTGATTCTAAAGGGTAGACCTTACCCGAAAGAATTTGAGTCATACCCTTCCCTATAGGTTTCGTTGCCCCTAACTTTAACTATTTGATGGAACTAGAAATCACAGACAACATTTAGCACACTTCCGAGCCAGTTGTGGCAACATAAGAAATAATGAGGCTTGACTCTTCCAACAGTTCATCAGCAGAATGTCAAGGATCGCTTTCGATTGGTAAGCCGATTTGCCCAACGGATCAGTAAAAACATTTGCCGAGCTGGAAGAATTATTTGTGAAAAGATTTATTGGAGCACAACATCATGTCTCTATAGGAGAGCTCGTGATGGAAAAGCAAAAGCCGAACGTGACTTTGGTGGATTACGTCTTGAGGTGGAGAAAAGTTAGCATAAAGTATGAACCTCAGCTATAGGAACATCATGCAATTGAGATTTTACTCAAAAATATGCATGGCCCAGTAGGTTTCATGCTCAAAAGACTCACCATCAAATCCTTCGAGAAGCTACTCAGTAAAGCCAGCAGTCTTCAAGAAGAAATCAAACATATGGATTCACACAAGAAGTCCAAGGCAACCAGAGTATTTGAAAAGAAGTCAGGAACAGTAGTGACTATCGACAAAGGAAAATAGCCAATTAAGGTATATGCAGACAATCCTTTTGAGTCTTCATCACAGCAGGCTCAGAAACAGAATAGCCAGTCCAACCAGCGACCACCTCAAGAAGGGTCACCTCGAATGGGGAATAAGAGAATATCTTTGGAAGAATGACAAAAAATAGTGTATTCTTTTAAAGATGAAGCTATATCCTAAATCTTCAAAAGTCTGATGAAGAAGCCTGAGTTCATATTACCAAAGACATAGAAGCCCGAGGAAGTTGACAAGAAAGATCAACCAAATTATTGCCCGTATCACTAATTGCTCGGACACACTATAGAAGAATGCTTCATCTTTAAGGATTGGCTCAAAAAGAATTTTAAAGAAGGGAATATAATGATCCCGAAAGAATATTTAAAAGAACCTAAAAAGTTTCTATAAATATGATTTCGGCCGAACCACTCTCTCCGATTGATCCATATATTGGAAAAAAGGGATGGAGTATGACTTGGGACAAACTCAAGAAGGTCTTAAAAAAATCCAGAATTCATCGAAACAATCTTCCACATACACTAGAAAAGATGGATGGAGTATGGTTTGGAGCAAATCATCCTAGAAAATAGTGAATCAAATCCAGAATGCATCAAACAAGCCTTCGTTCAGAATCTTTAGTCTGCCAAAACCAAGATGAAGATTTCACCGCAAGAGTCGTCATCATCCAAAGGAAAGAAAAAGAATAACACCATCAAAAAGATTGATAGCATGGGGGCAGAATAGGGACTGCCTCTACTAGATTGGTTGTCCAGGATTTGGGGAAGAAAATCCTCGAACCCCTGAATTTGTATGATTATCGTTTTGCCCCTCCGGGGACTTATGAATATAATAAACATGATTTCGGCTACGTTATAACTATTTCTAGTGATTATGTATTAATTTATGACCAATCTAACTTCAATCTCCATTCCCAAAATGATCCTCAAATCGTACTTGAGTCTGGCGAACTCATTAACAAAACTAAAGAAAATATCAATGATAACTGCTACGACAGCACCGGGAGTGAGGAGCCAATCCTTGAGCACTACGGTACACCGCTCGCCATCAACTTAGATCTTTCTGACAAAGAAGAAACACCAAAAAATCAAGAAAAGGTACCTCAAGAAGAAGAAATTATAGAAATAAACTTAAGGAGTGGGAAAGTGGTACCCCCGAGAATAGCTCTAGTTGATAAAGGAAAATAAATAGTAACTCGAGAAGAATTACCTCCACCTCCACCAATGGAAGAACTACACAACCAAGAAAAAATTAGAGGACCACAAAAAGTGGATTACAACATGTTAGCTCATCTTAGGAAGTTACCGGCCCGATTAAGCATCTATGACGCTCTGATCCTATCAAAGAAGATGAGAGAGTCTCTGGTTATATCATTGCTCAACCCAGAGATTTGCTTAGCTCAGTTGGCCAGCACATACTCAGATGAAGTTTGCTTGTTGAAAGAATAGCCTGGGGTGACCTTCACAGATGAAGATTTGCTACTCGGTACCACCAACTACAACCGACTAGTCTACATCTCTGTCAACATCGACAGATTTGTGTTGTCTAAAGTTTTTGTAGATCCTAGAGCATCACTCAACTTGATGAGTCTACGAACATTGGCTTATTTGGACAATGAAGCTCAAGAGATTACAACCAATAAAATGATGCTAAGAGGATTCAACCAAAAGGGAGAAAGAGCCCTTTGATCTATTACATTGTTTATGAAGGTTAGAGAACTAGCAACAACCGCCAAGTTTCATATCATCGATGACAAGACCTCTTTCCATGCTCTACTTGGTTGACCGTGGATTCATGAACACAATATGGTTCCATTGTCTCTACACCAATGCATTAAGTACTACAAAGAAAGATAAGGACATTGCATCAAAGGCGATCTACAACCGTTTTCAGTTCATGAAGTTGGCATTCATGAAGATACTGCCTACTACGCGCGTCCAAGGAAAACATTCTTCTCTCACAAAATAACAACAAGGAAAAGTAAAGATCCAAAAGAAGTACAATGGCGGGGCCATTCAACTCCGCTTCAACAATCTTCCACCACTCTTTTGCAACAAGTTGGTGGAGGTTCTTTCAGTTCGTGCACCCAAGGTCGAGGCCGGGGACATGGACGAGCAAGAACAAAGTTATTTTTTGGATGGACTAGGCCAACAATCAACATTGGTGATGAAGATAGTTCTGAAGATGAAATAATGATGAAAAAATAGAGCAAACCTCAATACGATATATCCTTAAAAGATGTGGAGAAAAGTGAATATGAGACGATATACGATCGGATAAACCACTATGAGAATACTATGACCCTTGCTCCGATCCTCCCTCAAAGGGTCCAGAGTTTGGAGGTCAAGGAAGTCCATAATGCTGGTTCGAAGCCGATCAATTTTTACCTTGCTTTTACCTCTATGAATTTTGAAAATCATGTAAATTTGGATGATGATCCTAATGAATTAATGGAATTACCTTTTGGCTACTTTTCACCTTAAGTACAAAAGTTAATTCAACAAGGACATTTGCCAAAAAAAATGCCAAAAGATAAATTTCAACTTTTTGAAAAATTATGGAATATTAAAAGTCAAACTCCAAACTCAGAGGGTCTCAGATATGGTAGAGTTGGACCAGTCAATGATTTAGAATTTTGTATGGTTGTTACTAGTGAATCATGAGAGGATTACCTTGATATAGAGGATGACTCTACTGACCCACTGCTAGAAGATGCTCTGCCGGAATTTGGGGAGGAAATTAAATCAACAGTTGAGGAGTTGAAAGAAGTCAACCTCAGGACTAAAGAGCAACCTCAACCTACATTTATAAGTTCTCTACTCAACGTGAAGAATCTATAGTTGATTAAATTATTAATAGAAGTCAAAGATTTCTTCACATGGTGTTATGATGAAATGCTAGGACTATTAGCTGAGGTTGCAGTTTATAAACGTGTGGTAGATAAAAATATAACCCCAGTAAAACAAGCTATAAGAAGAATGCGTCTCAAACTAGAGCAACAAGTCATTGCCGAGGTGAAGAAAAATGGACAAATCTGTGTTTGCGTCGACTTCAGAGATCTAAACAAAGCTTGTCCAAAAGACAAGTTTCCACTACCAATACCGAAAATTATGGTGGATATTGCTTCTACACATGAAATCTTCTCTCTCATGGACGGAGCGTCGGGATACAACCAAATCAAGATGGCTCCCAAAGATGCAGCACTTACAACCTTCAGAATACCAATCTAAATATTTTTGCTACATAGTGATGTAGTTTGGGTTAAAGAAAGCTAGAACAACATATCAACGTGCAATGACAAAAATTTTTGATGACCTCATTCACAATCAAGTAGAATACTACGTGGATGATTTGGTCATCAAAAGCAAATAAAATATAGACCCTTTGTGCAATTTGAGGATCGTGTTCGAGCGGTTACGATGATATGACCTTAAAATGAATCCCTTAAATTGCACCTTTAGCGTTAGCTCTAAAAAGTTTCTAGGGTTTATTGTTCGTCATCGGGGAATCAAGATTGACGCAGATAAGATTAAAGCTATCTTGGAAATGCCTCCTCCTAAAACCTTAAAATAACTACGTTCTTTCCAAAGGAAGTTGGCATATCTGAGACACTTTATTTCTAATCTCTCAGATAGGTGTCAGCCCTTCTTGGTATTAATTAAAAAGGACGCCAAATTCATTTAGGAAGAGAAATGTCAGCGAGCCTTTGAGGACGTTAAACAATATTTAATTACAGCTCCTGTTTTGGAAGCCCCATTCCCGAGGAAACTTTTGATACTTTATACCGCGGCCCTATATGACGCTCTTGGACCCCTCTTAGCCCAATTCAATGATGAGGGTAAGGAAAACGCACTCTACTACCTGAGTCGTTGTCTGATGCCGGCGGAAGTAAGGTATACACCTATTGAGAAGCATTGTCTGACGTTAATTTTTGCCGCCCAAAAGCTTAGATATTACATGCTTTCTCATAACATTTCCCTAATTTCAAAAGTTAACCCGTTAGAATATTTGATGACCAGACCAACACTCTCCAGAAGTCTAACCAGATGGTCGATGATCATATTGCATTTCGATATAACTTTTTTTTCCTTCCGTGCTTTCAAGTGACATATTCTAGCAGACTTTCTTGTTGCACACCCACTGCCAGCTGCGTCCCCTCTTGACGATGAACTACTAGAAGAGCAAGTGTTACAAATAGAATTCTCCAGTTTGCAACGCTGGAAGATGTACTTTGACGGTGCTTCATCAGCTAGAAAAGACAAAGAACCAGACACAGTCATACCAGGCAAAGCAGGGATTGGTTTAATATTTCTCACGCTAGATAAGGGTATGTTGAAGTTCTCATACCACCTGATAGAGCCGTGCACTAACAACTAATCACCGGATTGGAGTTGGCTGTCTCAGTGGATATAAAAAACATTACCATCTACGGTGACTCTCAACTCATCATCCAACAAGTCGCTAGACAATAAAAAATTCTAAAGCCAAGACTAGCAGAATATCATTTATAAATGATGAAGCTACTGGAGCAAATCCCCTACGCGACTTTCTACTGGATTTCTAAGGGAGATAATGCTTATGTCCATGTTCTAGCAAAACTCGCTAAGGAGCAGGCGTGTCCCTTAGAGGATTCCATTGAAATCATAGTATAAGGAAGACAATTTTTGTCTTAAATCGACCTCAACACTCTATATAAGCTCGGAGAAGAGGAAAACAATGATTGCAATTGTGAATATCAATGAAAATTGACGCAAACCATTAATAGAATATTTTCATAATGCAAAGTTGTCGGAAGATAAGTCTGAGGCACATAACATCACAAAAAGTGCTATGTCATACGCTTTGGTTGGTGATGTCCTCTACAGAAGATCATTCGACTAGGTTTGGCTACGATGCCTAAGAAAAGCCAAAGCACAAAATATCGTCAAAGAAGTACATGCCGGATTGAGTGACGCTCAGTAGTCACAACCAAAGATGAAAATGAACATCAAAAGACTCGGATATTATTGGACAACAATGATGTTTGATGGCTTGGATATAGCCATAAAATGTCACCAGTGTCAAGTGCATAGGGAGGTCTTGCACCAACCTCCGAATGTGCTACACCCAACCGTTGCTTTGTGGCAATTTGAGTGTTGGGGCATGGACATAATTGGTCCAATAAACCCTCCATCTTCCAAAGGACATAAATTTATACTTGTCGCTATAGACTATTTCTCCAAATGAGCTGAGTCAGTGCCATTATGAGAGGTTACAACACGACACGTTTTTCAGTTCTTCAAAAGCTGAATTGTCTGCCGTTTCAGAGTACCGCGAAGAATAACTTTTGACAATAATACAACCTTCAAAAGTACTAAAATCAACAATTTTGTCAAAAGACATGGGATAGATTGGAGATACTCTATAATTTACTATCTTAGAGTAAATGGATTAATTGAAGCCTTCAACAAGACATTGGTACAAATTTTGAAGAAAACATTAGATGAAAACAAAAGGGATTGGCACAACAAATTGCTAGAAGCTTTCTGGGCCTNTTGGTACAAATTTTGAAGAAAACATTAGATGAAAATAAAAGGGATTGGCACAACAAATTGCTAGAAGCTTTGTGGGCCCACCAAATGATGTTCAGGACTCCCACTCAGTGTACACCCTAAATGATCGTGTACGGGTCATAGGTCGTTCTACCGTTGTAAATTCAGATGATGTCTCTCAGAGTCGCTGTCGCCAACCAACTCACAACAAAAGACAGTGTAAAGCACTGGCTCGAGGAACTAGAGAGTCTGGAAGGAAAACAACTTGAAGCACAGCAACAACTGGAACTTTACCAGTTAAACAAGGTACAAGCTCATGACAAATTGGTCCGCCCAAGGACATTTAAAGTTAGTGACCTTGTCCTCGTGCACAGAAGGCCTATTCATGCATCCCACAAAATAGGTGGAAAATTTGAGCCAACTTTGGAGGGACCATTTGTTGTTGAAAGGTCTACACAGGAGGAGCCTACAAGTTAGTAGACTTCCAAAGCAAAAGACCCATGCTACCAATCAACGGACAATACCTGAAGACATACTACGCAACCTCACATTGCTTGCCTTCACATGATTTGAAATTTTGAAATTTTGATTGTTTTGGGGTTATCTATGTGGCCAAATGCCTCTGACCGGGTCCAAAAATTTTGTAACAAAATTAACCTCAGCATAATAAAAAAAAAGAGTTTTTTGAAAACTACACACCTCAATTTTCATTTTTCAAACTTAATATGCTACTAAATTAAACATAATTCACACATAAATAAATGATCTCTTCTCCAAAATAAACAAAAAAATTTTCTTTAATAAATACTTTATTTTATTCTTTCTCACACTAAGTTTCAGCCAACTGACATTTTTCCTATCGTCTGCAGAGAAATGTCAGGCCAGAGGTTGATCTTCTCCTTTAAAGATGGCTGGAATCTCACACTAAATGAGGACATGGCACTATAAATTTTAACTTGACATTTAACCTAGTCGGCATGGATTACGAAGCGCCTTTAATGAATTTCGTCAGTCGATGAGATAAGGAAGGGTTGTCCTCACTACTAAGGGTGGCCACCAAAGATAGTTCGTCACTGAAAGGAAAGAACATGATGGTACAATAAGATCCGATGGAGGGGCCAAGTCGTTTACCATCCATGATAGCTACGCCGACTGGGGGCTTAGTCACTGCTGATAATGAAAGGATACCGTTTGCTTCACTATGAAGAACACAACGAAGAAACACCAGCCGACGCAAACAGAGAGCTTTCTTATGATAAGAGAAGAGACGGTAGAAAGAGGCAGACAACTTGCTCACTCCTATTTCTGAGGGACACATTTATGATCCGGGCATAAAAGAGACCTCCTCCAGCCATCCCGCTACGGATGAGGAGCCTTAGTTTGTTACAAAGCTAAAGATACTACCATCTTCAGATGTTTGGTGTACGGGTTGCCCTACCTGCAATGCCAAAATACCTGCACGAGCATCAGCTACAGGGCCATTCGTGGAGTGCCCAGACTGTAACGTCCTACATCTACAACACTACAACACATTAGAGGAATATGCATCTATAGATGATGGATCTCAGACCGTTCATTACCTAATAGAGGCAAATCCATATGTCCTAATGGATGCAGAGCCGTATGTTCAATGTGGTACAGAGGCAAACATCCTGTCAACCGCAGAATCATAAATTCTATTAGAATCAGAGACAACACCAGCTTGGGATCCCGCCAATATTCAAATTAGGGAATACCCATGACAACTACCGACTCCTAGTACGGTGGAATATTATAAAATGAGCAAAGTAAATAAAAGAGAATTTGAGTTTTACAAAGAAGTACAGGGAAAATTCATCAACGTACTGGAGGGATTAGCACTATATACCAGAGTCTTCTTAGAGACTGATGAACAAAGTTTTTTTTACTGCATTTTTTACCTAAGGGACAGAGGTCGAGCAGTTTTACTTATGGAAAGGACTTATTCTGAGCCGAGGAAATGGATGCGAGGAAAAGGGAGGATTACTATCCAATGTGGCTGCTGTTACAACTTCACAAATGACAGTCAGGGGAATCCGCCTGGGATCCTCAGACACGATCATGTAGATCCACTACCACCAATGGTAAAGTGGATGATCAAAAGAATGGTCAAATGGAGTATTCTGCCCGTTACCTGCATTCTAAATGGTTGTATTATCAACATCTATGATAAGAGTGATTGCATTCGCCACACATCGATCCCCGTGACTTCATGAGGCCTTTTTGTACGGTCTCATTCTTGAGTAAAAGTAACATTTTATTTGGGAAAGAAATTGACGTCGTCGGCTTTGGTGAGTTAAGAGGCTCTACGGAGATTCCTTTACTAGTTGGCTCAGCACTCTTTCTTAAAGGCAACAGTGCAGACGCTTCCAAGAATTGCATTGTAGGAGTGCAACACCGCAGGGTGTCCATAACCTTCCAACTAATGGATGGGAGCGAGATGCCACACGGATTTCAACCAGATTCAGAGCTAGAGGAATGACTACCTTTTGAGCTATGAGAGGGTTGTACCTCTAAGCACATTTGAAGGGAACTCTTCTCCTGTAGTGTGGCTTAGAAGGTTAGCTCGATTAGGAGCTCTTTAAAGCAGGAAAAGATAGTCAGAGGATTCCTTTCTACTTTACTACCTTACAATAATATGATATGTATCAAAGATACTAAGCCTATAACGTGTACTTGAAAAAAGATATTTTGGATGTACTTTGATGCACTTTTTCATATTGTATCTTTTGAGGCGTTGGCCTACACTTGATCTGCAACATTTGTTAGTGCAGATTAATGACGTTTCTTTCAAAAATGTGTCCTTTTGTCAATTGCCTTTTCTGCGATGGATGGAAGCCACGAAACACATGTTGGTTCAAAATTACAATGAACAAAGAACAAAATAATAAATAAAAAATTTAACAATAATAAAATTTAAACAAAAATAACCAATAAACAAACAACAAAACAACTTTTTTTTTGAAAAATCAACCAACTAAAATCAAAATTTGAAAACATATTTTTTAAAAAAAAATTATTAGACAGGATAAAAACAACAAGAAAAGAAAATAAATCTGCTGAGTGTATTCTCTCAATTTTGGAGTTTCCTATTCTTTGTTTGTGTAGCACAACTATCTTTGTCTGCACTAATTCTCTCACATTGCCGCAAAATTTCTCATTCTGCGCAAAAACTTTCAATACAAATCCTCTTCAACAATGTCAACCTTTACACACAACACATGTCTTTAAATTAAACACAACAAACTCTGTAGAATTCTCATTTTTAAATCAGTCTCTAATTTCTGATTCACCCTTTAGAGGTCTGTTCTTACCTTCTGACGCTCTCTTTTGAGATTGATCACTACCTTTCAATTCTCGTTTTAGGATTACTCTCTAATTTCTGATTCACTACTTTTGAGGTCAGTCATTTCCTTCTGATACTCTATTTTGAGATTGATCACTATCATTCAATTCACATTTTTGAATCAATCCGTAATTTCTGATTCAGTACTTTTGAGGTCAGTCCTTACCTTCTGACACTCTCTTTTGAGATTGATCACTACCTTTCAATTCTCATTTTCAAATTAGTCCATAATTTCTGATCCACCCTTTTAAGGTCGGTCCTTACCTTCCGACGCTCTCATTTGAGATTGATCACTACCTTTAAATTCTCATTTTCAAATCAGCCCCAAATTTTGTATTCACCCTTTTGAGGTCGATCCTTACCTTCCGACACTCTCTTTTGAAATTGATCACTAACTTTCAATTCTAATTTTAGAATCAGCCTTTAGGTTCTGATTCACCCTTTTGAGGTCGGTCCTTACCTTCTGACGCTCTCGTTTAAGATTGATCACTACATTTCAATTCTTATTTTTGAATATGTCCCTAATTTCTGATTCACCCTTTTGAGGTTAGTACTTACCTTCCGACGCTCTCTTTTGAGATTGATCACAACCTTTCAATTCTCATTTTAGAATCAGTCCCTAATTTATGATTCACCTTTTTGAGTTTGGTCTTTACCTTCTAACACTCTCTTTTGAGATTGATCTCTACTTTTCAATTCTCATTTTAGAATCAATCTTTAATTTCTGATTCACTCTTTGGAGGTCGGTTCTTACCTTTCGACGCTCTCTTTTGAGATTGCTCGCTACCTTTCAATTCTCATTTTCTAATCAGTCCCTAATTTCTGATTCACCCTTTTGAGGTTGGTTCTTACCTTCCGATGCTCTCTTTTAAGATTGATTACTACTTTCAGTTCTCATTTTTGAATCAATCCCTAATTTCTAAATCACCCTTTTGAGTTTGGTCCTTACCTTTTGATGCTCTCTTTTGAGATTGATCACTACCTTTCAATTCTCATTTTTGAATCAGTCCCTAATTTGTGATTCACTCCTTTTGAGGTCGGTCCTTACCTTCCGATGCTCTCTTTTGAGATTGACCATTAACCTTCAATTCTCATTTGAGAATCAGGCCTTAACCTCTGATTCACCCTTTTGAGGTCGGTTCTTACCTTCCGACGCTCTCTTTTGAGATTGATCATTAACTTTCAATTCTCATTTTAGAATTAATCCTTTACCTCTGATTCACCCTTTTGGGATCGGTCCCTACCTTCCGACGCTCTCTCTTGTGATTGATCCTTAACTTCAATCTTTGAGTTGTGATCAGTCCTTAACTCTTGATTCCTCTCTTTTCATGGTCGGTCCTTAACTTTCAACCCTCTTCTAAAATTATTACCTGAAATTCCAATCCCACCTCAGGGTCAGCACTTACACACTGATTCCCATCTTCCATTAATTCTTGAAATCTCGTAACTCAAAATCCACTCTCCAATCCTCAGTGAGAGTCCCTACTTCTTGACTTTGATCAAATATTCAGCTGCTATATTCCCCAGCGGTAGCAAATATCACACACATTCCCACACCCCTTCTATGCCTCTTAACTTAGGAGTTTGTATTAGTTTTGTTGATCTCGTCAGTCAAGGCCAAATACGCGCGGTGTGCTTGCCCAACACACCACACCTATTGAGGGTTCATTTGTTGACCTCATTTTTGGTTGAGGTCTAGTCTTCCTCTTTAGTAGCCTAAGGTCTATCCATAAGACTTTCCTTTTGACTATTCTTAGAAAACTAGAAAAGGCACCCTCACCACTAGAAATTCTAAACTCTTCTTTACTCATGTTGAACTTCCACATATGGGTCCTAACCTCTAGTACTTAGTTGGTGGGGTCATTATGGGGAAGCTCAAGGAAAGTTCCTATAGGACTATTTGACCTTAGNTCCTTTTGACTATTCTTAGAAAACTAGAAAAGGCACCCTCACCACTAGAAATTCTAAACTCTTCTTTACTCAAGTTGAACTTCCACAAACGGGTCCTAACCTCTAGCACTTAGTTGGTGTGGTCATTATGGGGAAGCTCAAGGAAAGTTCCTATAGGACTTTTTGACCTATGGTTGACCCTGGGTGTTGGCCTAGAGCTAAAGCACTCACAACCCACAACACTCACTCACAACCCTAAATTCTAAATTTCTAACCATAGTCCCTTGAGCCTTTGGGAGACTCATGTAGGTGGTCCTCTAAAACTACTAACCCTAAGCTAGGANCCCACAACACTCACTCACAACCCTAAATTCTAAATTTCTAACCATAGTCCCTTGAGCCTTTGGGAGACTCATATAGGTGGTCCTCTAAACCTATTAGCCCTAAGCTAGAGTTTAGCTAAGACCAGTACATAGAGGACCCAAACGGGGTTTCCATTGGTCCATGACTCATTTATGGTGGTTAACTCCCCAGTTCTACCAAAAATACCTAGCTTGGCCTTTTGCCACTAAACTCCCCCAAATTACCTTAAAACCATTGAAACCCTAAATTTGGCCAAAATTCTCAAATTTACCCAAAATACCCAAAATTGATCAAAAATCATTTAAAACCTTTTGAAAACATCCAAATTACCCAAAATTACCAAAAAATTGCCAAATTACCAAAATGCCCTCCTAGGCCCAACATTTCAAAAATTCTAAAAAATCTAAAAAATTCTTAAAATATCTTAAATATTCCTAATTTCATTTTTCTCAACTACCACATGACCCAATTTGGCCAATTTTACCATCTTTGAATAAGATCCCCAAAATTGCCTTTAAAGGCCCAAATTTTGTTAAATTCAACTCAAATGTCCATCAATTTGACCCCTATCTCCCCCAATTTCAATCTTAAACTCAAATAACCATTCATGTGATGAAAATAAACCAAATCCAAGTCTAATTGGCCAATTCTTTGAGCCCAAATTTGACTTGAGCTAAACCCCCAATTTTGGTCACATGACCTAATCTCATCAAATTGGCCATAATTTATGTTTTAAACTCTTTATAACATTCCTAAACATCAAACTTGACCATAAATTAGTCTTGATGAAGCATCAATTCCATTTAATTTTGACTCAAATACAAAAAAAGCCCCAAATTTAGCCCCAAATTGACTATGTCCCCAAATTTCACCAAATTATTTGCCTTAACCCCAAAATTGGCATCCAATTTACATTGAAAACTCTTCATGAGGTTCATATTGACTATTTCCAACAATAAATTTGGACTTATCCCAAGGCTAACCCAATCTAGACCCAAGTCTAGCCCAACAGGCCCAAATTGACCAAATCTCCAAAATCCTTCAAATTGACCCTCCAATTGAACTTAAAACCCTTTCCATCCTTCACCAAAATTGTTCCTCACAATCACCTACACCAAGTGCAACACTTAGTTGGGCCAATTTACATGGATAGCCTAGCCCAAATGCAAGTTTTGATTGTTTGCACTCACATGGACCCTTCACCAAAAATTGACTTAACCATGTATAAGCCACCAAAGTAACACAGCCAACAAAACCTTCGTAAAGACCAGGCTAAACCCTCCTAACACCATCATGACCAGCTATGGACTAATGGATCCCCAAATTAAGGGATTTTAACCCATTTTTTGACCTAACATGAAATATCTCCAATACCATCACTTACCCTTGGGAGACAATCATCATTAGCCACCCTCTGACTTCCCCGAGCCAAGAACTAACCAATGTGAGGCCAGCCAACTAACTTGGTGGCTGGAAAATGGCCAAAAATATGGCCAATACATAGGATTTTCACCCAATTCAAACCCAAAGGTCAAATCATCCCAACTGCTCATTGGTGCTTCGCTTCCCTCCACATAAGCAACCAAATGCACCCCTCAATTGCCCCTGGCAACCAGCCTAGGCCATTTTATTTAAACTCCCCCTCCATGGCCAAAAAGAGAGAGCTTGAAAGTCCTTAGGGAGACTCTGTAAATTTTATTCCAGAGCTTCCTGGAGACCTCTTTAGCTTAACCAAACCTTCCCTAGCCACTCAAAGCCATTGCTCGAGTTCAATTTTGGAGCTCAATTTCAAGGACGAAACAAGACATCCTCCATACCTCCACCAAATTCAAATTAATTGCACCCACACCATCCCAACATCAAGAGAGGAAGATCCCCCACAAAAGCCCCATCACCCGACCACCCTAAGGTTGACTTCGCGCAAACCCCCAAATCAACCTTGGTTGAATTTGGGTCTAGACATTTCATCATGACCAGAGGCTCCATCCCTAGGCACCTGGGACCCACACAAAGTTGCTACAAGCATCCAATCAAGGCTACCCCTCTTGGACAAAGGTATTAAAAGTTAACCCTAAACCGAGCTTCATTTAATTATTCATGAATATAAAGTGAATTTAAGGGTTCATCAACTATATGGATGTGTTTGACTAGTCAAGATGAGCATTTTAAAAAAATTGCACTCAATTTCATTAAAAATCAAGTGATATATTAGTGTTTTAAAATGGATGGTTTTTGGGTCCAATTCATTTGAGACGATGACCTGTGACCGTCAGATCGTGCGTGTATCGATCGGGTGGCCTTGATCGCGTTAGATGGAGCGCGGTCCAATAGTTGCGGGAAATGAGCTGGCTGGCAGTACCTAATCAGGCAACGAAACATGGCCTGTTCAAATTGTATGAGGTTGGCATGGATAAGAAGAAAAATAGGAGATTTTTTATTTATTTAATCCCCAAAACATCAAAAATACATGACTTTGTGTATAAAAATCACAAAAATAAAATAAAAATACCCTCTTGCTCAGTGAACAAAGGAGAACAATATGGATTAAATTTTTTATCCATTTGATGAATATTTTATTTTTAAAAAATGAATTAGTGTAAGGAGTCTTTTAACTCTCCATGCATGTAGACATATCACCATAGCTTGAATTTTTGGCATGTTGTAGCATCTGTCAATGGAAACACTCCCTGATTTTTCCAAAGTCAGAGGAGACCTCTAGATAGAGATCCATATTTTTCAAATTTATGTCTGTTATTTACATAAATTAATTATAACAATCAGTATATTACTTATAAAAATTCAAGAAAATTTTGGTAGGTTCATTATGACCAGAAAACCCTTAGGAAATTTTCTCATGAGTCAAGTCATTTAAAATGAACCCAATCTTCATAAAACCAAAAACACTACAATAATTAATTTTAAAAAGCACAGACATTAAAATGACTTAATTTTCAATTTGTACCATTATTTAAGATCCAGGGTACTTTCCAGAAAAATTTCAAAGTATTTTGAGTCCATTTGATGGCCTAAGTTGATTTTCCAAGTTAAATATCTTTTTTGGCACAAAAATGATTTTTAAAAATTAATATATAACTAAAAAAATTATGAAAACTTATTTTTGGAGTTCTGTGTGATTAGGTAAATTTTATAAAAATAAAATGGTATTTAAAATAAAAACTTCATTTTTAGCCTATTTTTAAATATTTAAAATAATTAAGAATTCATAAAAATTACAAAAATAATAAAATTCATAGAAATATTCTGATTTATTTTCTAAGAACTCAGAAACAATTGAAATATTTTCCCTAATTTTCTAAAAAAAGATATTGTATTTTGAAGCATAAAATAATTTTTAAAGGCTAAAAAATGGATTTCCTCTAAGATAACTTTAATAAATCAAAGAAAAATAAAAAAAAAGTATAAAATTTGCTTCTCTGGGTTTTTTAAGCTTAGTGAAATTTTTTGAAAATGTAAAACTTAATTTTCAACATTTAAAATATTTTCTATTTAATAAGTACCTCGGAAATTAAAATAATTATAATAAATCAAATAAAATTTAAAAAATCATTAAATTTAGTCGAAATGGTTCTTTAGTTTTCATCTACCTCCAGTAGAAATTTCGAGTGATTAAGCCTCAATTTGATGAAGTTATCAAATTTTCTTTGAAAAATCCAAATTTTTGAATGGAAATAATTATATAAATTAAATTAAATTTTGAAAAATCACATTTTCTCCTCTGATTTCTTAATTGGCCCATGAATAAAGTAGGATAAGAATTTCAAAGTCATTTGAATTGAATTTCATAAATTATGAAGTGTTAGAGTTTAAGGGGCAAAAGTGTAATTTTAGGAATTTGGCCTTAATTAACATTTAGGCTTAATTTAAAGAGGGAAAAAGGCAACCTCTGATCTTAATTAACTTGTTTGGATTACTGAAATTAGAAAGGGGATTAATTACTAGAAACCAACCTCACTTTATTAAATAAAAGGATAAATTAATAAATTTCTAAATTTTTAAAATTTGGATGTTTATTAAAATTAAATGAATCTAGGACTTAGGGGTATGACTTTTGAAGTCAATAACTAATCAATTTAATACCCCTATTTGATTTTCAAATGAAGTTCAAATAATGAATCATGATCACCTAAAACTTAACCTTTTAAAAATTAATTAAGACACTCACCTACGTCTTAAGGGCATAGTAGTGATCTAAGTTAAGTCAAGACTGATTAAATGAGGATTAGAAAAACAAACATAAATAAAATTTAACACCTTTCAAATACCACAAGCCCAATTAGGACCAAAATTTGTTTAAGTGTTCCAACAACACCAGCTTGCCCTCTTTAAGTTTATTCATTCACATAATCTTCAAAATTAAATTTGCAAATGATAATTACCCTAATTTTAGGGATAATTAGGACATAAATGTTCATTGAGCATTAGGGCATTCATACGATGATATATTACGCAACATAATAAGTTTAAATGAGCTTGAGGCTTTTCACTGGGCGATAAGAGGGAAGCATGGACCTGCTCCTTCCTCCTAACCTGTTGGATACCTCAGAGGTCTACTAAGCTTAATATGCTTTTCTTAACAAAATCATCCTTAATTAAACTCCTAAGGTCCCACGAAGATGTAGCATAGGGTTAAAAATACTACCAAAACCTTACATTTCTGCCTCTACATGAATTGCCCTCACATGCATTTTAAGTTTCAGGTGGTGGAACAAGAAGACTCGCCAGTTATACATTTTATAGTTCACAGTGTTGCCTTTCTTATACTCTTTATACTTGCAAAACTTGCATGCTAAACAATGATGCCACCCTACATGAAAACTAAAAGTATCATTATAGCCACAAAACCGAAATCAAAACTAAAGTTAAAATCAACCAAGATAAAATTCACTGCCCAAAATTCAAAATATAAAACAACTCAAAATTTAATCACAAACATCACAAAGACCACAATTTCAACTAAACTAAGATATCTCTATCTGTTGATCATGAACCCCTCGGAGGATGTAACCTACGATTGCTAATGAGGCTTCCCACTATTTAAATGAAATCATTAAGTTGAGTTTAGTAAATTCATTTAGACTAAGTGAATCCAATAGAAAATAGTGGTGTCATAACGAGGGAACTATATGATTTAACTGGTGTCGCTCTAATCAAATTTAGCATCCCCCATGAAAATTTAAAGAACTACAACCATAGGGCCACCTGATTTGACATCATAACTTGACACCTTAGAAAACTCAAACTCATTACAGAAAGTAGCTCGGATCTAGCATGGTGGGCAGCGCGGCCATCTTCAACAGCAAAACATGGCTTCACCAACTAAACCAAATCCTTCCTTAGAATTAAACAACCAAGCCATAGGATTTCAAGGTTGTCTGCTTATGCAACATAAATCCTCAACTCATATTTAAGCCTTTGTATAGCTTTTTTGTACAATATAAGCCCTAACTCGTCTTAGGATTTTGAGGTTATCATTAGTCACGACCTAATTCCTCACATCTCCGAGGCTATTTGTGTGATCGTTTCATAAGAATGTAAGCAAATAAATAAAATTGGCAGGATGAAATACTTAACTAATTTCTCCTCAAACTAAAGCCAAACAATAGGATAGACTGGGAAGTCACTGAGGTTCTCCTCCAAATCCATGAGATCCCCAGTTCTTCCTCCTTCGGATTCCAAAAACAAAATGCTCCAAATTTGAGCCAATCTTATTTCATACCTCTTTGTCCGATATCATTGAACAGTCCAATCCTTTTGAAATTCTTAATGATAATATTTCTTGATTTTTATCGAGAATTTTCTTAGATGACTTCGGTAATTTAGGATGAAATTAACTATAGGAGCTTTCCCTTATAGGTAGCTCGCCCGAACCAAGATTAATATAAACCCTATTTAATACTTCATTTTAAATAGAAGAAATTGTCGGCAAATAAAACGGTTTCGTAGACCAAATGGACGTCATATATTTCTTATTTTATTTGATTAAGCCTCATCCTCAAGTCATGTGTTTATCCTTCGGGATAGATATAAGGTTTGAGGAACAACGCTCTTTCATTTTAACTATGAAAAATATGGGGTCAGCTTGATTTCATATTTCTTCTAAGTATCAAAATGTCCTTCCAAAGCGGGTGACGGGATTTTGATTCTGGTGACTGACAGCTTCTTATGGGCAACTCCCCCAACCAAAAATAGTACCAACACAACCCAACTAAGCAAATGGTACATCGGGCTGACGACGTTAAACCAAGCGCTTTGTGGGAGGCAACCCATATATAAATATATATATATCTATGTATTACTATTTTCTTTGATAAGTGTTTTATATATTAGAACATAATAAATCTACACAATTTTATATCATAAATTAAGAAAAATATTGGTATTGGAGGAAAATTTGAAATTGAATTGAACAAAAAAATGAAGAGACGTGATTTTGGCCTCTATGCCGACAGTGCCTGCTAGACGGACCATGGCGTCGACAACGCTATCGAGAGCGCTGACAGCGTCCTAAGCATTTTGGTGCGATTTTGATGTTTTTGTCTGACTTTGGCGGGATTTTGCTCCTTAATAACCGCTTGGAGGTGTTTTTAAAGTTTTAAAAATTGCCTTGGACTACCAGAAAATTCCTATTTTTGAATTCTGTGGCTTCCAATTCCAGAACTACTTCCAGTTATGGAGTTTTCAATAGAAGAAAGTTATCAATTTTGACGTGCAGTGATTATAAAACAAAGTAATTACGAAGAAGAGGCATATCAATAAGTCTGTGCTACACTATCGCTGCAGTTATTGCACCAGTGGTGAAGGAATTCTCGGCCAACTTACATGGAACTACCCAAGGAGTTGTCTTCGTACGAGGTAAGGCTATACCATTTACTTCGCTGCAAATTAATGAGTTGTATATGATAGAAAATGTTCCCATCTGTCATTATACAAATTTTATCCCAATGAGAGATTTGATGCAAGATGTCTAGTATTTTCTAACGGATGAAGGTGATATTTTGGAAATGAGAGATGAAGGATATGTTATTTTCTCTGCTTCATTGCTTAATCCAATATCGAAACAGTGACATTTCTTTATTTCTCCAAAATTACTCCCTGCAATCTATTTTAAACTACTGCATTTAAATGGAAAAGCACATTGATGTAGGATCTATCATTTTTAAATCTATTATGGGTATTGTTATGAATGGGCCATAATATGGACTTGGGCATCCTTCCATAATTTTCCTACTTTGCAGTCAATCTAAAGTTCCATATGAATGTTGGAAAAAAGTTTCATTACCTTGGGAGCTCATGATTCCTATTGATGATAATTATGTTGGGAATGGAAATGAAACATTAGATACTATCTTGGATCATTCATCACATGCTTCAACTCCATCAATGCCACAAAGAGTTGGAAGTTCACTAGATTTGGAAAAGAAAATGAAGAAGATTCAAAGAGAACTTAAGAGTATAACAAATACAGTAGAAAATCTTAAATACCTTTTCGATCACCTAAGTTGGAGGATGAAGGAGAATTTTGATCATACTAGAACAATTGAAGCAGGATTGGTTTGGATGTTCAAGAAAAAAGGATGGATCGAAGAAAATTTGACTGATCAATTCTCGTACCGACCCTTCTACAATCTGTACGTTCACTACTAGTCAATGGGAGATATTAGAGGAGGAGAAATCACTGAAAAAGAGGCAAAATAATCGAAGAATTTGGACTCTCTAACATTTTAAAATATTTATGCATATAACGTTATTTTGTGGATTTGATTTAGATTGCTTTGCTTTAGAATTATGAACTTTGATTGTGTGTATAGTTTTGTGTCATCATTTAGTGTTGTGGCTTGATTTTGACTCTGAATTATAATTTGGTTTGCTTTATATATTTGAAAGTGTGATTACAAATTTGTATTTGTAAAAGTGTATTTTCATATATAAATGTTCATTTGGTGTTGTTTCTGAAAATGTTTATTTGTGATTTATTTTTAGATAAAAATTTATGTTCAAAAATACTAAAAAGATTTTGGAGTAAATTGAAAGAAAGTTAAAAATTACGAAAATCAGAAAATGGAATTTCTTAGCCTTCAGCGTCGATGGCGCTGGCATGGGCGTCCACGGTGCCCTCAACCCAAGAGCACCTTAAACCCCTTAAAACTCATGATTTTCACTTTAAAACTCCATTTTTATGCTTTGAGTCACCTTCAGCCTTCAGTTTATTCACCTAAGGCTTGATTTTGCTAGGATTTGAAGCAATTTTAAGGCAAAGGAAGTTCAGATTTCATCTTCTTTAGGTAAGAGCTAAACTATGAACTAAAAATTTTTAATTTTCAGTAAGGATTTATCTCACATTACTGAGATCCAAAAGTTTTAGAATTTTTTGAGAGATTTTGAGAAAATCTTTTGGTGAAGAACTTTTACTTAGTAGATTTAAGTTTTAAGTGTTTTACATTGTAATTTTTAAAATTTTTGGAATTACTCAGATTTTTATCAAATTTTTCTTAGATTTAACATGGCACCTAAAATGAGCAAAGGAAAGAGAAAGTGGACTATGATGAACAAAAAATTGTCAGCTTCAAAGCTAGTGCTCATTTCCATAGTGTACATGAAAATAAAAAAAGTGATTCTCGATCGTGGATTTAAAAATCTTGGTGGAGAAGTCGAGCGATTATCAATGCTTTTCAGTTGGAAATTTTTTTTATTTTATTGTCGATGCGATTATTGGTGTAGTGATGGAATTCTATGCCAATTTTAAAGAGACTTCTCAAGACTTTGTTTTTGTTCGTGGCAAAATGGTAGAGTTTACTCAAAAAAAAATAATGAATTTTATCAATTAGAAGATGTGTATAGTTGCCAATATAAATCATTTTAAGCTACGAGCTACGAATGAGGCCTTGGATTAGGTTAATTCTTTTCTTACTGATGGAAAAGGAACCTAAGAAGTGAAAAATGGTGTTAAGATAAACTTTTCTCTTTCTATGTTAAATGTAGTATCTATGGCCTAGCACTACTTTTTTTCTAGAAGAATGATACCGACAAATCATCATAGGAAGGTTACAAAGGATAGATCCATTCTGAACTTCTATATCCAGTAGGTGATGAGGATAAATGTAGGCTATATTAATTAAATGAACACTATCCTTATGACCTTGACTTTATATATGCTTAAGAATATAAGTATTTAATACTGCTGCTAAAGGCTTTAATTCTTCAGCAACTGTATCAAAACTTAGTAACAGTTATAGATTTGATAAATATGGATGTAATAAATATTCAGTAATTATAAAGTCACATTTATCAATGCAAGTATACGTATCGCTCAAGTAATATAGGGCTCTAATGGAGTCTTAGATATCGATCCCATAGAGAGTAATATTAGGAAAACAAACTAAGACTTTAGAAAAGCAATACTTTAATTGCAACAAGAAAATTCAATTTGCTTATCTATCACTAATAGGCAACTGAAATAAATATGAAATTTTAACTATTAAATAATTAAATATACTAATGAAGGTTTGAGTGTGATATTCACTATATAAGAAAGCAAACTTCTCCTTGTCAAGAAATTTTAGTCAATAGATAAAGTGAATTAGTTCAAATTATATTGTGTCAAATAGGAGCATACCTATTTTTTACCCTTTGGTCCAGACTTAAACAACATTGACTAATCTTACACTTGTTTACTGAATCTGCGGCTAGGCTGGGAGGATATCGGCTCTCACTTCAACATTCTCACGTTCCCCTCCCCTGAGGGCTAACATCCACACTTCAGCACCCAAACAATAGGACCGAATTGGGGATTTTAGTCTGTCACTCTAAAATCTCCAATTCTACTCTTGATAATTTTATTTTCCTATTTATTTGGGCCCAACTTCCAAGGGCATTGACCTCCCTGAATCTTGGATGTAATCTTTACTTTAGTTATTAAATGCAACATATTTTAACAAACCAATTGGCTAGATTGAAAGTAAATTAAGATCGAAGAGAAAAGTTCATCACAATTTCTTAAACATTTTCATGGCCTCATCAATTCAAATCTCCATTTCACAAATCTCAAGACAAGGTGAAGAACAGAGAAAACTACCAAGATCTCATGGGAAAAACACAACAAAACTCAGAATTCAAATATAAAATAAAAGTCATACAAATTACAACAAGAAATAAACTTATCTCTAATTTCTACCCAAAAAAACTCCTCAAAATTCCTCTGAATCTCTTCCTTTCTTTACAGCACACATAATTCCTCTTTAAACCGGCAAGGAGGAAGAAATCTCTCACTTTCCCTCCACTCTTACAATCTCTCAAAGAATTCCTCAAAATTTTGACACTCTACTAAATTCTCTGTACACTATTGGAACCTCTCTAACCTCCAAAGCCTCTAGAGTTTTACAATCTCTCGAAGAATTCCTCACACTTTTGATACTCTAGTAAATTCTCTATACACTAATGAAACCTCTCTAACCTCCAGGACCTCTAGAGTCTTCTAATTTAGACACTCTAGTAAACTCTCTACACACTAATGGAACCTTTCTAACCTCCAGGACCTCCAGGCTCTCTTTCTCTATACACTAATGGAACCTCTCTAACCTCCAGAACCTTTCTAACATCCAAGACCTCTCTAATTTTTGGCCAAAATCTTCTTTTAAAGTTGTGGATGAGCTTTCCCAAGAGTTGCCTAAGCATCCCTTAAAAATTTGTCCTCATCCAAAGCCTAGTTATACATAACCGCTGAGCTTGCCTAGGCGGTGTCGAGGACGCCATCGGTGGACTTTCTTAATGAATTAATTTTGGAGTCTCAGAAAAAAGTCACCGTCGGCGGGGTCGATGGCGCCGTCAGCGCCCTAGTTCAATTCTTCACATTTTGGTCCTTCTCGGTCCAAATTTGCTCCTTTTTACATATCTTTGCTCCAATGACACTATTTTATCATTCCTGCAACAAAACATCAAAAATAACTTTCTTTAAAGTGCAATATCATCAAAAAGAGTATAAAATAGGTATAAAAATCTCAACACATTTTCCTCTAGTCAAAATCCCCCAAACTTAACTATTACTTGTTCTTAAGTAATTTTAGTACTATATAAAATTTATGATCTATTGTAGTAAACTTTTAATTCAGAAATACTATAAGTTTGATTTAAATAAATATCATAGTGAGATTTTCAGAAAAAATTTGAGTAAATGAATTAACTCTGTAGCCACAAGATTATCTAGTCCTCAAGTTTAAGAGTTCTAGTCTTCTATTCATTTCAAGAATGACTATATGTTGCAATATTAAGTCACTTAGAATTTCCAAAGAATGGGAATTTCATGGGAACACTACTAGTAAGAGATCTAATCCATAAATATAAGTTCAGGAATGTATTTAG
>JXCR01095871.1:253554-285753 GCA_002079205.1 Phalaenopsis hybrid cultivar | reverse complement strand
TCAAGATCCCGCTCCTTATACCTCAACACAACCCACTCAGACCACTTTCCTTGCTTCCTTGTATTCGTCAAAGCAAGAGCGGCCCATTGTTTGTAATAGGGAGGAATACGGGAGTTTAGGATAGGGCTTGTACGTTTCGATTCCGTCATTACTGTTATTGTTCCCTTGTTGTAATAGCTTCACGAGAAGACTGGCGCGAAGGGAAGGAAGAGCGGTTTGAGCTATGGCACAGAAGAACAAGCAAAAGACTTCTGTTCGTGTGACTATAGCGGAAGGACAGAGAGGCGACATTAGCGTCTTTCAATAGGAAGAATATTAGAGTTTGGAGGTCCTTACGCGCGGTGATCCCTTTGTTGTTCACGAAAGTTGGCGAGGGCTTCAACGTGAAAAGACGAAGACTTGGAAGGGATTATGATGTGGTTTTTTTTTAGGACGAAGAGGATCGGACGACTTCTATGTACGGGGTGCCGAGTGGAATGAGATAAATATAGGAGTTTTGGAGTTCTCTGTGTGCCTCGTACCTGTAATTGCTTCCCGCTGGCTCTAATCGTGACTATTTCACAGGTGAGGCAGGCGAACAGTGGGAGTGGGCGACATCTACGTACGGGATGCGGAGAAGACGGGAGTTTGAAGTACTCTGATCCTCTTATTTCTTTTCTGAGCGTTGAAGGAGAGAAAAGACGGGAGTTCGAAAGTTTTTGTATGCAATGATCTCGTCGTCATCTTTCCCAGGTGTAAGAGAGAGATACATGATTTTTGAAGGTCTCCATATGCTTTGATCCCATTGTTGCTTCCCGCTACAAATAGGGCAGGTGAGGATTTCCGACAGGAAAGGGGAACAGACCAATAGAGGCGTAGACAATGTATCGTTTACGAGACGAAGCAAGGGGTTAATTAATTAATTATTTTTTTTTAATTTTATTTTGAGCATCAACATTTACCTCTTCAAATAATAATAGATATATCAAGGTCACTAGGAGAAGGATCCATTGAAGATGAGGATGTTGGTGTCGGACTGGGAATCTAGGATCAGGAGGACGAGGTAATCTCGAGTATACATTGATGATAGATGGTCTAGGTTGAGGCATTGGTGGAAATAAAGTTGAACTGATGATGTGATAAATTAACAATTCATTGGAATACAACTACAACAACAAAACCATTATCCTATTAAGTGGGGTCGGCTACATGAATCCCTTTTCTCAATTGTGTCATATTTAGTGTCATATTTTCATTTAATTCTAATAAATTAAGATCATTTTTTATACAATATGCCAAGTCATTTTTGGTCTACCTCTACCTTTCTTAACATACCTCGAATCTAAAACATCTACTCTTCTAATTAGATCATCAGATGGAAGGCATTTAATGTCAACAAATCATCTAAGATGACTCTCTCTAATTTTGTCTGTGACGGGAGTTACACCAACCCTATCACGGATATGTTCATTTTGTATTTTGTCTCTAAGTGTATTGCCACTCATCAACATAATCATTCTCATTTCCACAACACTTAGTTTTATGATTCTCTTTTAAAGGCCAACATTCAACACCATAGAGCATTGCAGGTCTCACCACTATCTTATAAGATTTTCGTTTCAGTTTAAGCGGTACCTTTCTATGACACTATAGGGCCAACCAACCAACTTGAATTCTACTAATAACTTCTCTATCATTATCACCATCACTTTGAACAATAGACTCGAGATATCTAAAGCGTTCACACCTTAAATTTTGATCACCCATAATTATATTTTGGTCACGAGCTACTACTACATCAGAATCTTATAAGGAATTAGGCAGCGATGAGTCACCAAATAATGGGGTCTGTTCATGAAAGGTGACATCGACAAAAACCATGTACTTTCTTAATAGGAGTAACATTTATATTCTTTTTGCAAATGAGAGTACACTTGAAAGATACCTAAGTGACTGGGTTACAGTTTAGAAACATGTGGATGAGCGTCCCGAGCAAAACAAATACACCCAACTAAACGTGGTTCAATGGGAAAGAGAATTGGTTGAAAATAGAACTTCAGGGTAGTTGATGTTGTAAGACAATAGAAGAAATCTGATTGATAAAAAAATATGCAATAGAAACTACATGAATCCAAAACTGTATGGGTACATTAGTTTGAAACAAAAGAGTTTTAATTGTCTCAAGAAGCTGTCTATTTTTTTATTTCAGCTACATTATTTTAGGATGAAATATCAACACAGGTTGATTGTTGAGCATGTCGTTTTGTGTTATGTATGTTTGAATAGGTGTCGAGAAATATTCTTTGACATCTAACTTCTCATAATATTGACAGAAACGTTGAATTGAGGTTGACTTTGAGCACAAAAAGATTGAAAATGTGATGATAACTCGGAATGAGATTTTATCATATTAAATCAAGTCATACGAGAAAAATCATCCATAAAAGTGAGATTCATTAGATAAAACAGGATAAGATCGCCATACATCAGAATAAACCAAAAAAATTGACTAAACCTTTATTAATTTTGGGAACAAAAGATAAATGATGGTGTTATTCAAATTGACACAACTCATAATCTAAAGATGATAGTTACTTAGACTTAACTGAGAGTATAATTGTTTAGCTTTGGTAATGATGGATGCCCTAATCGTCAATAGACCTCAAATGNAGGAAGGATAAGATAGAACAATTAAGAGCACATGTAATCTTGCTAACAAAAATACGATTATAAGAGAATTGATGTAAACTATGGACAGGTTAAATATAGTATTGGTGTAATATTAATGTTGCCAAAACCAAGAACATTAGGGATAGATTCATCTGCTAAGGTGATGGAAGCAAATATTTATGAAAATTGAAAAAGAATTTTGGATTATCTGTCATGTGATTTGTGGCACCCAAATCAATGACCTATTATGCAGAAGAAGAAATAACACAAGTGTCATTGTTACTTGACTCGTCAAGGGCGGTGATTGAGGGATCTTTATTAGATGCTTCTTGAAATTGAATGAATTTAGCATATTCCTTTGCAGAAATCGAGAACATCTAATTTTGAGAGTCCTTATTAATAGTGACCATGTTAACTGACTGAGATTTTGAACTCTTCCGGTTCTTTTTTTAGTTTCTTTTTCACGCATTTTCTTCGTTTGAGCAAATTCATGACAGTTGTAGCACACTTTACCCTCGAGTATTGATTTCTAGAATTTGGAGTTCCACATTCCTAATTATTCTGAGACTAAGGTTTACTGATGTTTGTATTTTCCTTACTAGCAAGAGAACTATGTTGTTGTATGGATGAAGCTTGAGAACTTGGAATTTGGAATAGTTCGCAATATTCTAATATATGCTTTCTTTAGAGTAGTAACTTCAGGGTCAGATAGGATCTTTTGATTTGACACATTAATGTTGAGAGCTGAGGTAAATTAGAAAACTCATAATAGTCATTTATTCTTATCGATCCTATTGAATCCGAACAACATTACTAAAGGAAATAGTGCATTCAATTCTTTATAAACATGTTTAAAGTGCATACTATATGTGTTAAGTGATTGATCTTGTTGTTCAGCTTGATAGAACTCCTTGGTTACATCAAGATTTGAGAAATATTTTCTTTTAGAAACACAAATGTCAATTCCTCCTTCGGATCTTTAACACAATAACAATGAGTAATATAGTCAGATTGATCATGTTCGATAGAGTTTCATATTTGTATCAATAGCTCGACATCAATTTTTATCCACTCAGAATAATTTGAATCAGTCTTAGTTGAGAGATTGTCAATAACCAAACTAGTCACATGTTTTTATTCCACAACCATGATTATTCCAAAATATTCAATGAGATCGAATTGTTTCTAAAAGGAACGAAGTAGAGGAACGCCAGAGACTATCGATATTGAGCCGTAGGAGACAACCGACTCCACGAACAGTGAAGTTGACAAAGTTGTCGAAGTCAAACTAAGCAGTCGACGATGTGGACTTGAGTAGATGAAGCCGGTGAAGACAATGAAGCAGACGACTCCGATCACGATGAAGATGAGACAAACTGTAGCAAAATGATGCATACAGCTTTGATAACATGTAATGGGAAAATTTCCTTTCTTCTTATTTCTCAATTAAAAGCATATGTTAGATATTTTTGTATACTCATATCTTATAGATTAATAATATTTCTAATATAGAAAAGACCTTGTAATTAGATTTCCTCTAATTTGGTACCTAATGTCAAACTTCTAATATACACGCTTCCTATTATACAACTATTAGATTTAATACTTTTCATAACAGTAAATGCCCCTTTATAAATTTGGGATGGCATGTTTAAGTCTTGAAAACAAATCCATTGATGAATTGACATTGTTTGATTTCAGCAATCATCATTATTGATGGTTTCTCGAACGCATCAAACTGATGATGAGGGTCAACCGCATGAAAGCTGTTAAATGCCAGGTACTTTACTATGTGAACCTACCATTTTTTATTTAATTGAATTTTTACATTTTCAGTATTTTTTTTTTTTTTTTTGTTTTTGCTGGTATTTGAGATAATATATGTTAGTCAAAAAAATATTATCTCTTACAGGACTGCGGTTCCTTGAAATTCTGTACTGTAGAAACTATTATGACATCCTAAAACAGTATTTATTTGCAAAAAGTTGGTAAATTAAGATTTGTTAAAGCTATACAATTTAGTGCTTCATCAATCTTCACTCTTTGTTTTCTTCTTTTATGTATTTTCAGGCTGCAACCTTGAGTTTAGGTTCAATGTTTGAATAGCACACATTAATGGGGATGTGTCACACCTCAATCCAAAAAGTGGTACATTATGACAACATGGGATATAATGAAGGGATTTCATATAAATTTATGAGATAAATTTATTGAGTCAAGAACTAATAAATCAATTTTCTATTTGAAAGAAAAAATATTCAAATATAAATAATGCAATATCACCGAAATAGTCATAAATGCAAGAAATGAAAATTTATGGGATGAATGAAATCGCTAGCAGTTTTTCATCATGGAAAACTAAAACCCTTGTTAACTAACATTGAAGTAAGTATGTAATAACTGACCTAAACTTTAATAATACTCTAAACTGCTATTACTGAAGAATTTGGTGAAGTAAAATCTGATAGTACGTATCAAGAAAAAGTATTCACAAATGAGCTTTGCCATGCAAACTTGGTATATTCTTTCTTTGTTTCCTTTATTATTATTTTTTTAATTTCTTTAATAATTTTCATTTTTTTTTTTTGGTATCAAAGCATAAAATGACAATATTGAGCAAATATTATGGACAGTAAAAGACGTGTTTCTATTGTAAGCTTTTTCTGTATGTAATTGTCCCTTGTTAGAATCATGTCAGTTTCATAAAGATAAATAGTGGAATATTGCTTCGTTTTTCATCCTTAATGCCTTTTCTGTTTGACAAATTTGTTGTGCAATTCCTGTTGTGCTTGACTTGGGATTTGATAATCCTCTAAATCAGCTTTCCAATCATCTTTCCACCATAACCAACCTGGAGAACAGGAAGATCCAATTAAAGTTCCGTTGGAGGTTCGGCAAAACATCGAGTGATTAATTTCATGAGCTTTTCTGCTTCCATTTTTAGGTGAAGATTCTTTGCAATTTACATCAAAATGCTCCTTAATTAGTGGAATTGATTCATGTAAAATTTATAAGGCATTGTTGATGTATTAAATTAACAACATCAATGTGTTGGTGAGGTCTATTTTAAGCACATGGCCGGGGCCATTGTTTGTTCAATGTTGTTTAATTGAGTTTACATGAATTACTACTTGGGTCATCTTTAGGTTTTATAATTCAATCATAATGTGACTATAAGATGTAATTTTTGTCATTTATTAATATAAAAATATCAGAGAATATTCTATATAATGCCAAATAAAATGCCTTGGTAAATGTATCGATAGAGCTTATAGCTCGTTTAGCAAACATTCACTATAATGGAGAATGTTTTAAGATTTTTTTTTAATTTTGTTTTTATTTTATTTTTTTTATGATGTTCTCACCAAGTGATCTTGTTAATTTTAGTGATTATGAATGCTCGCATATTATGACAGAATCTAAGTATTTGGGACATGTTACTTAGTGATTTCTCATGATTGTTGACATTGAAAGAAATACTGTCAAATTTTTTCTTACTGATATAAGAGTGACTTCTCAAATAATTGGTAATTTTGCTCTAAAAATTGTGTTGTATTTGGAAAAATTGATGCTGAATGTCTACTTTCGCCATTCACTTCATCAAAAATGTTCATTTTAACATTTCAAACATTCTTCCTATTTAAGTGTGACTGAGAATTTGTTGAATTTTAAAAGAATTTTAATTTTTAATAATTTTCCTAAGAAATATTTTTTAAAAATGGCTTGTATGCCTCGTTTTTTTTTATTTTTTAAAAGGAAAAATGTGACAATTTACTCGCCCTTTTAAAACAATTAAAAATGCGGTTTAATTGATTTTTTGAAGTTGATATCTAAAATTATATGCTTTGATATATAAATAATAAAGATTATGTTTTAACAATTCTTTGATGATAGAAGCTATGTAATGTAGGAGTTGTGGAAGTTGTGGTGCGGGAAGATTGAATCGATGATTATTTTTATATATTTTTTAGTTTCTTTTCATCCTCCCTTCATTTTTAGTTTTTTTTTTCTATATAGGGTTTAGATTCTCAGGTTTTGGATGTGTTTTGTATCAAGATAGTCGTTGGCGTGTCTTCTTTTTTCTGAGTGTTTTATCCTAAGAATTTAGCTCAGTTTCTTGGTCTCCAAGAAGTGTTTATCTTCTCTATCCTCTTCCACATTCTCCTCCACATCGCTCTCGATCGTACTCCCAAACAACCGCACTTTTATGTTTTCCTTGTACTTTTCTCATTTTAGCCACCCATCCTCACTGTCGTCAGACTGGACAATTGTCCTTTTACAGTCATGTAGTCCCTTGCATTTCCAATCACTTTTGCCGAAATTCTCACTCTTTGTAGCCATTCGAAGATAGTCTTTTTCCTGTTGCTATGTTCAACCATCCATTCTTCTCCTTCTAGGTTGTTGCCCTTAATGCAACTGCTCCCCTTTGTTGTCTTTGCCCTCATACTTTGTCATTGTTTTGTTTTCCAGCCCTAACATACTCTGTTTTACCTTGTTAGAAGGCCAAACCCTTTCCAATCACCACCACCATCCTAAGATTCACCGGAGTTTGAATATTTATGTCGTGGTTATTGTTATTTTACATTTTTTTATGTCATTTGCTGTATTTTTCATTTTAAGTGTGTTGTTTGTAACTGCCTACTTGTTTGAAGTAAAAATATTTATTTTTTCTATCGTGGTTTGAGTTAACTCCGGTATCATTTGGTACTAAAGTTGTATAACCCTAGTTTTATCCTAGGGTTTCTAGCCCCTTCCCCAAAATTTTGTTCCCTCTACCTTACACACCTCCTTCCATCTACCTACACTCAAAACTCTAACCACGATCCCAATGAGACAATTGTCTAAATCCAATTAAGACTTTACCTTAGAAGAGACACAACGATAACTCCGTCGACTACAATAACTCGATAAAATTAAGAAAAGGAGTATCATCCACTGAGGTCACCCAAACTCTATTCGATTATAGATATGAAGTGTCTGTTAGAGGATATGAATGTGAAGTGCATGTTAGAGATTTCAGAGATGAAGAGCCTCTACCTTGAAAAATTGAACTGAAATATCTTAGAAACCATGATTTTGAGGTAACGATGGATCTGCCACATTTTGACGATTACCTGGATCTGTACAAGTTCATTGAGTTTATTTAGATCATGAAACTTTTTCTTAAATACCAAGATCTCCCATCAGACAAAATGGTGAACTTCTTTCTTCTTTTAATTTACCGATGGCTAGCTTAACTTGGTGGCAAACTGAAACACCTACGCCAACGTGAAGGAAAAGATAGGATCGTTAATTTGTCCAAGATGAAACAGGAAATGTGCGCTAGTTCCCATTAGCTCACTGTAGACAACATATTTAGATCACAGTTTCAAAAGTGGAGAGATTGCATCACCATACGACCACCACATGTTATAGGCATGGTTCAACCTCAAGAACAAGCAGCAACAGTACACCTAATGTTAAAGTCGGCCTCATCTGAGAAGACACTAGTTCAGTGTGGGGAATAGGTGGAACCAATCCGAATTCACAAATCTGTTCCAACTAAGAAGTGTTTTATGTGTCATGGATTTGAGCATATTGAATCAGATTGCCCAACCAAGAGTGGTCTTTTTCACTAATCAGGGAGCTGCTGAAGAAATGTGTAATGACACAATAGACAATGAAGAAGGTGAGAACATAAAGGATGAGTACTATATTCCAACTTATGAGGGAGAAATGTATGTAGTTCAAACTGAGCCCACGAGAGAGACTCTAATTGAATCAATAGTGGTTTTTCAAGATGGTCTTGAGTTCGAGGAACTGGTACCAGAGGCATAACAATCCTAAATAACAGAAATTTAAACTTTTTCAGATATATAGACTCCTTGAGTTGCCCCTATTAAGGGAGGTGCAATATATCAAAGATGCAAAGCTTTTAAGCTAATTCTGGAAGATCATACGAAATTATTTGAGTAATACGATTAATTCAGTAATTCAGCAGTACACTCACTGATAAATTATCATACAAGCTGTATGACCCACAATGTTGGAAATTTCCTAAGGAGCTTAGCGGGAAGAAAAATCTTACTGTGCGTGTGTGGGGGGAGGGGGCGTGGATTATAGGTGGTGCTCTAGTTGTATCTTTGACTTCATGTGGTGTATATCTTTCTCATCCCCTTCTGAATCCTCCTCACGTCGCTCCGGACCATCCTTCATTGTTCTCTCTGTAGCTTCCCTATTCTTGCTACCCTAGGAAGCCATCTTTTCATTGTTTCGCATTCCCCGTAGCTTCTGTCGATATCTCCCCTCACTAAAGAGTCCCGAAAACAACTTCTTTCTACTGTTTTCTGTTGTTCCAGTCGTCTGACCATCCATTCCAATACTTCCAGCTTGTAGCCCTTATCGCAACTCGTACTCTTCGTTGTCGCCGTCCTTATCCTTTGTTGTTGCCTCACCTTCCAGCCTTCACTCACTCATTGTTACCTTGTCGAAGGGCCAAAACCTTGCTGATAACCACCACTACCTCGAGATTCACCCTAATTTAAGTATATGTCATGTTTGTTATTATTTCAAATTTCTAGGTGTCGTGTGCTACATTTTTCCTTTCATGTTTATCGGTTGTAATTACCTATTTGCTTTCAGTAATGATATTTAATTTTTTTGTTGTAGTTTGGGTTAACTCTTGTACAAGCCTCTCTTCCAAATTACTACCACCCTCTTCTCTTTACAATAAAATATTGCAAGCATCCTAATTGAATGCTATAATCAAAGGTAAAATCATGGATCAAGATGTTATAATTTGAGATTTCAACCCATTAAATTTTTTTAAAAAAGTTAATCAATTTATTAAGAATTATATTTACCATAAAATAAATCAAATGAATTAAAATCTACCATGATAAAATTTGTGTTAGTATGTATGCCGCTTCCATAATTAGCTCCAGCAACTACCTTTATCATTTATCTAAACTTATTATTGGCTACTTTAGGCATCTTAATAAGCCTTTTTAACCATATAATTTATACCAATTCAACACAAATCACAATTAACAATATATTATTGGCCTTTGAATGTGTAGCATATTGGCTGAAAATAAAGCCAAAAATATTAAAGTATCAGATTTTAACATTCACATTAATATATATATATATATATATATATATTCTTTAGATAAAATTTTACAATTGAAATATATTTTGATTTGATTATTATTATTATTATTATTGGACATCCTTTTACCTAATGTTTCTCTTTATATCATCAAGACAATAATCAAATCATAAGAAAGTATGGAGAAGCACTCCTCCTATCCTTTTTTTTTCAATTATTTATTTAATCACTTCAATAATGATTGCTTAAAGGCATCTCTACATATAAGACGTGACCTCTCCTTTCTTAAAAAAACAAATCATTTGCCTTCCCAAACTTTAAACATAAGAGTGAATGAATAATTGTAGTGGTTCCCACGATCAAATGTTGCCCAACCGTAGTACACTTCTTTATACAAAGCAGCACATTATAAAACTCTATTGCGTTTTCCATTAAGGTTTATTTTAGGCAATTTTTTTTAAAAAAAAACGTAATTTTTTAGGACTTATTTATATATTTCATTTAATTTTAGGGCATCTACATACATATCCCTCGAGGAAGTATTTAAATATCCTACACTTGAATTTTATTTTTCTTATATTTATGCTGCTCAAATATTTCATAGCACATCAAAAATATCATTATTATAACTTTTAAATATTGAAATATATTTTTTTCATACAAGAGTTTATGCCTTTTATGTGTGTGTGTGTGTGTATCGTGTACCCATGCATGTTGGTTGGCATCCATAATATAAGACCTCTTAAGTCGAAGGTTCGAATCCCCTCTGGCATATTTGACCTTACGGAGGTGGTACTTGAATTGTTAGACACATTATGGGTAGTTGGAGATTTGTATAATAGCCTCTGGTCATTCTTTATATATATATATATATAGAGTAAAATTCATGTTCTTATTCATATGTTTTAAATTGATTGTGATAACAAAGAGTTTGAAGCAAATATAAAAAAATTAGAATAGATAGATANTATATATATATATATATATATATCAACATAAGTTGTGGGATATGCATTTAAATTTTTTATATTTTTCATAGCCAAACTTAAAATTTATGATAACCAACTATTTTTATAGACTCACATTTTAGCTATTATAATTCTATTAAACTATATTATTTATAATTTCTTAAAAAATGTCATAAGAACGTATCAAGAGTACATGTAATGTTTTATCATCACCACAATGGCGGTTGTTCGCAAGAATAAGAATGATTAAGAGTGGAAGTATTATATGGAGGAGTATGCATTGACTGTCTTTAGACAACACTACAGCAATGCACAAAGGTTTCTATGAGGAAGAATAGAATATTAACGTTAAATTTGATGACCACTTGAGCAATTAAACGCAAGTGTTCAAAGATTCCTTGCTATTTATTATAATTTTTTTATTTAGAGCATGATTGAATTTATGGTGGTGGAATGAAAATGGCAGTGAGAGAACTTGAAACGATTCGTCTTAAGTGTAGATAATTTATGAGGCGTTAAAACTAATTTAGCTATAGTTTATATATATCTTTTTGATATATATATATGTATATCAAAAATCAGTCTTCATCAGCCGAAGCCCGAGTCTAGCACGCTTGTGGGCCTCATTAGTCATATCATCCAAAAGACACAACTGGCATCGGAGTAACTTGTCATTCTGCTAACCTTGTTCACTGATGTGCCAACTGTCTTACACCAGTTGCCGAGCTGACTTGGCAGACTGACTTAGCAAACTGGATCATTGGTTTTGGTCATTATGTTCCTTATGATGAATTGACTAATTAGACTCACAGCCTAGCTCGGCTCCTGGATGATCTTCGGAACTATCAAAACACAAAACTGAAGATTGACGTTGATGATGGACATATGTCACATCCTCATTTATGAGTCACATAATATACACATTGCAGTATTTTCATCAAGACGTGGACAAATTTTGTATGACATGACATGTAGTTTAATATTTTCTTGGCATGTGTAATAAGGGGAAGAAGGGAACAGTGAGAGAATAAACTCTTTGGGTCTTTCTTGGCGGATCATGTGTCGTGAATCTCACAGAACCTTTCCTACCTCCCTCTTCTCATCCGATCAGCTTCTACGCTCTACTGAGGAAGGATCGGAAAACATAGCACTAAGTCAAGCATAGAGAACACATCCGTTCTCTACCTTCCTCACACAAGTTTCTTCTGGGTTGTGTGAACTCACGAATAATAAATGACATGATATCCTAACAATATGTATATACCAAAAATATGCCCACTGATCTCGAAGATATTTAATAGCCAAAAGAGAATAGTACGATAAAGGTGGACGCACTGCTAGATCGTGAAGCTTTGTTTCCTGATCGATTGAAGTTGTTCGAACCTGGCCACCAAGGCCAAAACCAACTGAACCATGAGGCAATATTATAGGAGATGTTGTTATTAGCGTCTGATATTTTTTGTGTTGACTTTTCCTGACACAAATATTTAAGTCGAATTTGCAGCTGTTAAACAGCGAATAACAAATTTTGATATTTGCAGCGGATTTCGCGTTCGATTTGCTTCAAAAAAATTGGCGGAAAAAAAGTACTCTGAAAACGAGAAAACTTCAATTAGAGTTACGACAAATTTAGTGTCAAATTTGCTTCCAATAAAGTGACGTTTAAAGTTTATTTGTTAGCGTCGAACAAAATACGACGCAAATTAGACGGAAATCCTACGCAAATGACCTAATATACTCATCTCGCGAGCCTAAATTTTATTTATTCTCTATGTGCCTCTCCCGGTCTCCCCTTCTGCCCAAAACCCTCGCGAGCCTAAATTTCATTGAAGAAGGTAAGTCTAATCGCACCAGTATTTTCATTTATATGTGATATGCATGTAAAAATTGAAGCTTAGGTAATAGGTGTGTATATACATAAGAATTGAGTGATATGTATGAAATGCATTGGTAGTGTTGTGTGCATGTAAAATTGAAGTTTTAGTGTAAGGTATGTATATACATAAGAGTTCATTGGTATGTACGTAAAAATTGAAGTGTATGTGTTAGGCATGTGTGTACACATAAGAATTGAGTGATATATATGAGGTAATGTGACGTGTATGTAAAAATTGAAGTTTTTGTGTTATGCATGTATATACGTAAGAGTTCAGGTGGTGTGTATGTAAAAATTGAAGTTTAGGTGCTAGGCATTTATATACATTAAGGAGATGTTATTTATAAAATTCATGTTGATTAGTTGAAGCGGAGGAATGCATCCGGTATATTGTTAAAGTTATGGTGATATTGTTATTAGTAGAATTAGAGTTGGGTGGTTGAAGCAAAGAAATGCATGCATCAGTTTGGTCTATTGTTTAAAGTATGGTGATATAGATGTGGATGCTATTATAGTAAAATTCAAGCTGGTTGGTTGGCAATGTTATTAGTAGAATTCACGTTGGTTGATTCAAGTGGAGAAATGCATTGGCTCTATTATTTAAAAAATAAACCAAATCAAAGAATTGTCTTATATATGGTTTACCAAGTAGTATTGGCTTCACTGAATGAAGCGAGCTACTTAAAAGAGGTTCGGGGGGGTCATTTTCTTCAATTAAAATTAGGTCTTACCAACCACTAAGCAGTCATCCACTGTACATATTGATAATTATTGACTAATTTTTATCTTCCGTAATACTTGCACTGATCTGTAAAGATATATATATATATATTGCACATGGATATTAGTAATTTGAGAACTTTGATACATAACAGATTATATCCAAGACAAAAAGGACTCACAAATGAGTTCTTGAATGATGTTAAGGAATTCGTTCAGGTGGCATCACAGTTTTCCATCTATCGTTTGGAGAGTAAGTTTCGGTGTCCTTGTGCGAAGCACAAAAATCAAGCATTTATGCCGCCCAAAGAAGTTGGGTTGAATCTTTACCGCAAGGGATTCAAACATAATTATTTCTAATGGACTGCACATTATGAGCAAGAATTTGAAGTTTAGTTCGAGCAAGGATGTGCCTTGACAAGTTATGTCCCTTCTGCTGAGGAATTTGATCATGTCACATATGAAGAAATGGTTTATGATGCTCAAAGAGCTCAATTTGTTGAAGCATTTAACGTGAACCTGAAACACTGAACAATGAATCAAAACAGTTCTATGACTTACTAAGCGCTGCAAGACAACCTTTATGGGATGGTCACACAACACATACAGAGTTATCTGTCACACTGGGGAAGTTGGCGATCAAATCTGATTTTACTATGCCCAAAGAAGCATTCAATCAGCTAGAAATATTATTAAAAGAGACGAACCTTGCAAGAATATAGTATCGAATGACCTGTACATAAATAAAAATTTGGTTTCAAAGTTAAGGTTAAATGTCAGAAGATTGATGGTTGTGTTAATTGTTGCATGATATATTACAAGACCGATGCAAACGAGATGACTTGTTGATTTTTTGGTGTAGATAGATTTAAACAAAGGGGGCAAAAGAGTAAAGATTATAAAAACACTCCATACAAGCATCTTTTTTATTTTTCGCAAAGTCCCCGACTTCAGAGATTTTTCGTTTCCATGCGTGCAACCCCTCACATGTCTTGGCATGGTACTAGATTCGTTGATGCTAACTCAATGAGTCATCTGTCACATGGTGAGGCTTAGAGACATTTTGATTATACTTACTCAGACTTCACAGCTGAATCATACAATGTTAGACTTGGGTTATGTGCAGATGAATTTACCCGGTACAGTCACACTGCAACCCATACTCATGTCGGTCAGTGATCATTACGTCGTACAATTTTCTCTCTGATATGTGCATGATCATGACATTTTTATTTCTTGTGTTGATCATACCGAGTCCACATAGCCCAAAGGGGACAATCGACATCTACTTACAGCCTTTTATTGAAGAGCTTCAAATGTTATGGGAGACGGGTGTGCTTGCGTATGACACCACTACAAAATAGAATTTTTAACTAAGAGAGGCTCTTATGTGGATAATTAGTGATCTTCAGGCCTATGGGTTGCTAGCTGGTTGGAGCACGACTGGAAAATTGTTTGTCCTTAGTGCATGGATATGTCGAAGGCTTTTACTCTGAAACATGATAGGAAAAATAGCCAGTTCGACTGTCACCGAATATTTCTTCTCCGTGATCACCCAATTAGAAGGAATAGATATGTATTCTTAAAAAATAGGGTTGAGAGATCAAGTCCATCCCCCAAGATTAAGGAGTTAAAATAGTATAGATAATCAATGAAGTATCAAAGATCACCGAGAGACTAGAGTTAACTTCCACTTGTCTTCTTGATTTCAATGTCACGCACAACTGGACTAAGCGAAATATATTATAGGATCTTCTATACTAGAAGACTAATCTGATTAAACATAATATTGATGTTATGCATATTAAGAAGAATATTTTTTATAATATTTTTAATATTGTGATGGATATCAGTGGTAAAACAAAAGATAATGTGAAAGCTAGAATGATTATGAAGGAGTGTTGTAAAAGGAGGACCTTAAAACTTCAGGTGACAAATAGAGGTAAATTAATAAAAGCGAACTTTGCATATTGTCTTACACCAGATCAACAGAGCACAATATTTGAGTGGGTGAATTCTCTAGCATTTCCTAGTGGCTGTGTTTCAAAATTGAGCCATTGTTTAACTTAGGAATGGGTGAGGTATTTGGCATGAAGAGTCGCGACTGCTATATATTTCTGCAGTGGTTATTATCCATTGCATTTCATGCACTGCCAAAGTCGATGCTTGATCCCTTGATTGAAGTCAGTATATTCTTCAAAGAGTTTTGTGCATGGACATTGAATGTTGACTCTTTAAGTCATCTTGATGCGAGTATTCCCTTGTTATTATGTAAGCTTAAGTGGATATTTCCTTTTCGTTTCTTTGACTCTATGGAGCATATGCCTGTACATCTATGTTACGAGGCTATACTTGGGGGTCCAGTGTAGTACAAATAGATATATCCTTTCAAGAGATATGTCTTTTTGATGCATACATTTCAAGTAGTGTATTATTTTACACTAAAATACCACCTATACATCTCATTTTTAACTTGGTCTGCTTTAAGTTTTCATTTAAAGTTTTGTATTTGCATTAATGTTTTGTTTGATTCCTAGGTTTGTTCAGTCATGCTAAGAAATCAGGAGTATTCTGAGTTTTTTGTGTGTTTTGTTTGAAGTTTGATTTTTTGGTGTTTGCAAAGAAAACTGAGAAGTTCTTGTTCTTGTTTTTGTTATATATATATATATATATATATATTGTCTGTTTGGTTATAAGCATGAAATAGCATACGAAATGAAAAATGAAATAACATGCAAAAATGAAACATGAAATAATACTTAATGAAATATAAGATAACATCTTAAACATGAAACATGAAAACAAGAAATAACATGTATTTTTTACCTTAGATTGGACTTGGGTTAAGGTCAGGTTGAGGTAAGCTACATTCTATCTTAGGACTGTTGGCGTCTATCTTAGGATTGTTGGCGTCAAATTTTTAATGTCATAAGTGTAGGGTGTCCACTTACACGACTTGACATGGTGTACAGTTCGTTCGTAGCATCTACTAACTCTATATATCCATCTGGGGCTCTCTAGCACTTGTTCAGGACAAGGTGCTAGGGTTGGGGATGATTCAGCCTTAATCGGGAGAACCTGCTATCAGAAACTCATTTCGGATGTGGGACATATTTGATGCTTATTATAGAGTTTAGAAGTCTTTGCACGTCCATCTAGACCCTCCCGTTTTCAAAGGAAGCCACAAAATCCTCCAACACTTGAGTTTCCATTATTTTTCTCTTTTTTATTTTAAAAGAAGTCGCCATGTTTTTTATCATCGTATACTTCCCTTATTCAAATGAATATCCTTCTTGCATCATATTGGTAATTTGAAGAGGTGAGGAACCGAATAAGAAGAGACATACGACAAAATGACAAATAAGAGAAAAAATAAAACATAGAGAACCAACTTGCGATAAACCTCGCAATGATAAGTCAAATATGCCTGTCCATATAAGATCGGGTAGAGGTATCTTAGACCAATATCTGCAAAATAAGTATTTACATAGACTAACCATAACCAGAGAGTCAGGTTTATGTACATATTTTGGGTCAAGAGCACTCCCAGAGGAATGTGTTCCTACTGGTTAATTAAATCTTGGAGGATACCGAAGAATACTCTCAATAAAAGTGGTTTCACTTTATATTATCATAAACCCGGGGCAATATTCCATCAAAGAAAGGTTATTACGTACGGGAAAGTCTTTATGCTTCGAAGCTCACGCAGCCATTGGGCAGATAGTGAATCTCTCACGTCCCGTGTTGGCAGCGGCTCAACGACATACAGAGCCCACAGAATAACATAAATCATCTTTACATGGATATGGGCAGATGACAAATCGTTATATCCCAAACGGCAACAGTTCATCGACATCGGGTCATCAAGATGATATTGACAAAATTAAAGGAGTGACAGAGTTCAATAGAGCTCAACAACAAGAAGGTAGAGTGATCCTAAAAGGTAGAGGTAACTGGTTTGGGGTATCATACACAGCTATTAAGACCCTAAGTCTACTTTGTCGTGAAGGTACTCAACCAAAAATGTTTTGAGATCCCTAGTCAGCAATCTGTGAATTGTGCGTCCACAGGGACCTCAGTAGCCCTAAGGTAATGAAAGGAAATTCTATCCTATGACTATAAGTTAAAGCTTCAAGAGGTGGGATTTATACTCACCGAAGTGATGATGATGTCTTAAGAAAGAAGATAAGTGGAGGTTCAGGTACAAAGTCGGAAATGCTCCAAAAAAAATGACTTACACACCGTCTTGGTTGGGGAGTCTTGTAATACCCTAGGCGCACTAGAAAACCACCTATATAAAAATGTATGTTGGGTCAGTCAGGTTGGAGAAGCACGATGACTTCTCCTCAGGACATGCAAATATGAATGCAATTATTTAGAGCGGGCTTTAGATATTATGGAGACCCTACTAATAATGACATGGGTTATAGTCATGCATACAGTCCATTTAAAATCTGGCCCGAAGGCCGTGCAAAAAAGTAAAATGTGCAGTTTTAAAATTCTAAATATTTTAATCTTAAAAATTCATTTATCTTGAATATTTCATTAGGATTTATGTAAAAAAAACTTTAAAATTTTAAATCCTAAAGAGCCTATATTGTATCGTGACTCCCCTTACAAATCATAGAAATAAACAAGGAAAATATCCAAGCATGCAGTCATGCAACAAGGCAGAAAAACAAGCCAAATCAAATAAATAAGAAAGGTCAATGTCGTCGGGTCGGCAACCTATCTTAGAAAAAAAAAAGGCGGTTAGACTCCGCATATACATGTCTGGTATTAATTCTATATATGAATATAAAACATAGAATTATGATACGGGATACAAGAATCTACTCCTGGTCCCCTCCACGTGGTTCCCGCGTCAAATGTCTCGGAACTCATGCTCTTATCATATTTTTGCTACAAAACTCTCATAAACTCTAAAAAGTACATAAGAAAAGTAAAAAAAGGACCTGACCTGCATGAAAACAAATGTCAGTGGGAAAGCCAATAACATGCAACGTATAACGAGTCGTGTCTTATAACTGGGAGAACTAAATAGTACCTGCAAGCAAAAGAGTCAGAAATCATCACACGCTCCCTCATAGCGGTACCTGTGTGTGTGCATGTAGAGGCACGAGTCCCTACAGAAAAGCGCCCTAACATACTACCGCGCATATCAAGCATGCAAGGATACCAAAAGCACAAAGCAAAAAAGATGTCTGGCTATGAAAATCAATCCAGTAAAAAACAATAGTCATACATAAAAAAAACTATATAGCACCATAAATCATAGTCTAGCACACCATCTAATGAAAAGTGTCCTAACCTAGTACCTAAGTGCACGGGGTAAGTCTTCTGCTACCGTATGACTTTGATGGGGTCTCCACACCGGCCCCATCCTAAAGGTCCAAGGGATCTAAAGCATGTCACGAAGAGGAATAACATTTTAAAAGAGGTGTTCTCACATATGACCTAACATATATAATTTTAAAAACTGGCGGATATACTTACAATAGCAAAAATCCATGTTTATACTTTTAAAATAACGGACCTGCAATGCGGGTCCGTGACACATATGACGCATGTTAGAACCCTTAGATTTTTAATACAGTCATACATGTTTGTTGCTCGTGATACAGAACTCGCACTGCTCGTGGAGGCATCCTTATGGGCAACGCTCGTTTGAGTACCATGACCAACAAACATGCCACTCTTCTAACAAACGGGTCAATTTTATATTATTTTTTTCTAGAGGGTTGTGCATAAAGAACAATATGTGAGATTAATTCCTCAACTACTATAAGATAGTAAGTGCACTCCACTAAATGAACTCCATCCAAACATTAAAAAAAAAATAGAAAAATTAAATCCAATGCTAACTTAAATCAAATTTTATTCATTCTTTTGTGACATAAATTTGGATTTAGTAAGTCCCAGTGTGCCGTATATTTAGGGTCCGTTTGGGGCAGCTTATAAGTGCGGGCCGTATCGTTTGGTTCGTGCGTTTCGTCAGCTTATCCGAAACTGTGTTTGGGTTTTTATACTAAACGAAGGTCGCGGGTCGACCTAACGGACCCTTAATAACAATTTCTTCCGCTGTCGCTTGAGAGCTCATCTCCGGCATGCAGTATATCGAATTTATTGACTTTGATAAATTCTATTTAACATAAATTAAGGTCGCAGCCAACCACAACAATGATGTAGTGAAGAAATGTTCTGAGAAGCCAGTAAGAAAAAAAAAACAATACCGTAAAGCAACGGCAAAAAACGATACCGTAAAGCAACGGCATGTCTTGCGTATTCGTAGCAGCATGCCGACAAGGAGCCGCTCCATGTGCTTCGCCTCCTCAATAACCATACCTTATTCTGTATTCTTCTTCGCATGNATGCCGACAAGGAGCCGCTCCATGTGCTTCGCCTCCTCAATAACCATACCTTATTCTGTATTCTTCTTCGCACAAGCTCCCCACGCAATCGGTATCAGAAGTTCTGAACATTTTCAGCTGTTAGTTAACTGTTGGTTAGCATGTTCTGGTCACCGTTTTTAATAGTTTTTAAATAATTTTATTTGTACCGTCTTTTAATATTAAAATGCGGAGGGGAATGAATTAGATTAAGAGCTGAAATAATAAATGATTGGTTTGAAGTCTTCTAATATAAAAAAAAATTGAAATATTTATATCTGTACGACACAATTTTTATGCATATACAATNTTCTAATATAAAAAAAAATTGAAATATTTATATCTGTACGACACAATTTTTATGCATATACAATTTTTTTTTGTATAATTAATAAATGTGATTTAAATTTATAGCATTTTGATGTCATATATTTATGCATAAGAATATAAATTGTTTTTTAAGAAATTAAAAATAATGATATATTTAAATCTTATTGAATTAATTAGATACATTTATCGGCCACGGATCTCAGGATGTGATAAGAATCTTGAGATAATTTTTTGAGCAAGGAGCATTAGAACTTTAATTAAAAATCATTTAGAATCATGATTTCAGCAAACTTACAGTTAAACTGACTGATTCAACAAGTCATGCTCAATTACAGTAGAATTGATGCAATTCGAGTCAAATCAAGCTTGGATCAAGTCATTAAACCACTTCTGAAAATTTCAGGTGGTTAATTGGTAGGTTAAATGATTCAAACTGTGACAAACTTATTGTCAAATCGTGCATCTCGACTAGAAGAATCAAACGAGCCCATAACCACTTAATTCTGACATTGTTAAGACACTCAAATATTTATAAAATATCATTCAATCAAGTGAACCTCTTTTGATCGTATGATAGAGTGGCATATGTTGCAATGACGTGTCACACATACGTTGAAATGCTCGTTAAAGATGACTTAACAATGTACCCCACAATAACAACCACCGTATTTAGGATACGTTGATTTTCTTCGGATTCCTGAATCTCTTTCTTTGCAGCCTGCCACTATGGTTTAAGTGGTCCACAACTCATGCCAATGTCAACTCTAATCTATCTGACTTATGAACTTTATCATAGTTCATGCAAATCCTAACTCTGGCCTCTACAGTTTATCGACATTATCATAGCTCATATAACTCCCAACGGCGGCCCGTATGGCCTAAGGATGTTATCACTGCTCATGTAACTCACAATATCGACTTATGTGACCTACGAACATTATTACAACTCACCATTGTTGCCTTTGTGACCAACTAGGACATCATGATCAATAACTCATGCAGCTTCAAACTCAAGCCTATACAACATATGAGTATTATCACAACTCATATAGCTCCCAACTCCAGCCTCCGTGGCTTACAGACGTTATCACAACTCATGCATCCCAACGCCGACGTCTGTGGTCTATGGACGTTATCATAGTTTATGTAGCTTTCAACTCTGACCTCTATAGACTACATAGATTATGACAACTCATGTAGCTCCCAACTCCGGACTTTGTGGCCTACGAAATGTATCATAGTTCATGTAGCTCCCAATTCTGACATTTGCGACCTACATACATTATTATAACTTCTCACTATAACTTATGTGACTAACTACAACCTATATTATTCACAACTCACAAAATTTCCAATTTCGGCCCTTACGGTCGATGGACATTATTGCAGTTCCCTATCAAAGCCTCGTTGACCAACCGACACTTTTGAAGCAACCATCTACAACCTACATGACCAATTACTTCCATAGCTTTCAGCTGCCTCCTCTACAACAAAATGTCGTTATAACCACCATTTATAATATTCATAAAGAACAACTGCCTCCATAACAATCGACTATCGTCTTTGCAGCATGTTATGAGTATTATTGATGAAATATCGTTGTGTACCAACTCTTTAATTTCATCTTCCCTAACTCAAGAGAAAAGTGGGTATATGTACTCAACATTACATCATGGACTATTTCAATTAGGCTAGGTCTTGTGGGTTTTCCTCTTTTTAAAAGTTTTTCATGTAAAAAAGTAGAGATATCTGCTCCTATTACTCTTTTATAGTTTGAGTGTGTACNTTTTATTTTAAGAAATTAAAAATAATGATATATTTAAATCTTATTGAATTAATTAGATACATTTATCGGCCATGGATCTCAAGATGTGATAAGAATCTTGAGGTAATTTTTTGAGCAAGGAACATTAGAACTTTAATTAAAAATCATTTAGAATCCTGATTTCAGCAAACTTACAGGTAAATTAACTGATTCAACAAGACATGTTCAATTACACCAGAATTGATGCAATTCGAGTCAGATCAAGCTTGGATGAAGTCATTAAACCACTTCTGAAAATTTCAGGTGGTTAATTGGAAGGTCAAAGGATTCAAACTGTGACAAACTTATTGTCAAATCGTGCATCTCGACAAGAAGAATCAAACGAGCTCATAACCACTTAATTCTGACATTGTTAAGGCACTCAAATATTTATAAAATATCATTCAATCAAGCGAACATCTTTTGATCGTTTGATAGAGTGGCATATGTTGCAATGACTTGTCACACATACGTTGAAATGCTCATTAAAGATGATTTAACAATGTACCCCACAATAACAACCACCGTAGTTAGGATGCATTGATTTTTTTCGAATTCCTAAATCTCTATCTTTGCAGCCTGCCACTATGGTTTAAGTGGTCCACAACTCATGTCACTTCCAACTCTAATCTAACTTATGAACTTTATCATAGTTCATGCAAATCCTAACTCTGGCCTCTACAGTCTATCGACATTATCACATCTCATATAGCTCCCAACGGCAGCCCCTATGGCCTAAGGATGTTATCATTGCTCATGTAGCTCCCAATATCGACCTATGTGATCTACGAACATTATTACAACTCACCATTGTTGCCTTCGTGACCAACTAGGACCTCATGATCAATAACTCATGCAGCTTCAAACTCAAGCCTATACAACATACGAGTATTATCACAACTCATATAGCTCTCAACTCCAGCCTCCGTGGCTTATAGACATTATCACAGCTCATGCAGCTCCCAACTCCGACGTTTGTGGTCTATGGACGTTATCAGAGCTTTTGTAGCTTTCAACTCTGACCTCTATAGACTACATAGATTATGACAACTCATGTAGCTCCCAACTCCGGTCTTTGTGGCCTACGAAAGGTAGCATAGTTCATGTAGCTCCCAACTCTGACATTTGCAACCTACATACATTATTATAACTTCTCACTATGACTTACGTGACTAACTACAACCTACATTATTCACAACTCACAAAATTCCCAATTTTGGCCTTTACGGTCGATGAACATTATTGTAGTTCCCTATCAAAGCCTCATTGATCAACCGACACTTTTGAAGCAACCATCTACAACCTACATGACCAATTACTTCCATAGCTTTCAGTTGTCTCCTCTATAACAAAATGTTGTTATAACAACCATCTATAATATTCATAAAGAACTACTGTCTCCATAACAATTGATTATCGTCTTTGCAGCCTGTTATGAGTATTATTGACGAAATATCGTTGTGTACCAACTCTTTAATTTCATCTTCCCTAACTCAAGAGAAAAGTGGGTCTATGTACTCAACATTATGTCATGAATTATTTCAATTAGGCTAGGTCTTGTGGGTTTTCCTCTTTTTTAAAGTTTTTCTTGTAAAAAGTTGAGGTATCTGCTCCTATTACTTTTTTTATGATTTGAGTGTGTAATGAATTTTCACTTAACACTAATACTCTAAATAATCACTCCACCACGATGAATTCTATTACATGCATTATTTAAAAATATGAAAGTCAAGTAATAGATATATAACACATAAAAACTATATGAAATATATATATAAATGCCCCTAAAAATTTTAAACATAGAATTAAAAAAACATGCAAAGTAGGAATAAGAAATAAAATACTTGACTTATCTCTTCCTGAAATTATAAATTATTTTTTAAATAGCATCATAGCTAATTTCTCAACTCTTCCCTCCATGGTCATGGTGCTGCGAATTTCCCCGCACGCGCGGTGATCCTATCCCAATCCTTCCTTCATAACAACCGCCATAATCCCCACTTAAGAAAACAACAGATACCCACTAATCACCCCACGAAAAACCCCAACAAGCCGCGCGAAGTTCATCAATCATTCCCATGGAACTCCACTTCGAAAACCTAAAGGCAATCCGCCTCCTGGGCCGCGGTGCCACCGGCACCGTCTTCCTCGTCGCCGACTGCTCTTCTCCGTCAACTCCACCCTTCGCCCTAAAAGTCGTCGAGAAGCACAATCCGTTCGCGAAACCCGACACCGAGCTCCGAGCCCGCTGGGAAATCTCCGTCTGCTCTCGCCTCCTCGCCGACCGCCACCCCTTCCTCCCCTACCTCATCGGCAACCTCGAGNCGGCACCGTCTTCCTCGTCGCCGACTGCTCTTCTCCGTCAACTCCACCCTTCGCCCTAAAAGTCGTCGAGAAACACAATCCGTTCGCGAAACCTGACACCGAGCTCCGAGCCCGCTGGGAAATCTCCGTCTGCTCTAGCCTCCTCGCCGACCGCCACCCCTTCCTCCCCTACCTCATCGGCAACCTCGAAAACCCCGACCTCCTCGCTTGGGCAATCCCTTTCTGCCCCGCCGGAGATCTCAACTCCCTCCGCCACTCCCTCCATCCCGACCGCTTCTTCTCCACCTCCGCCATCCGCTTCTACCTCGCCCAACTCATATCCGCTCTCTCCCACCTCCATTCCCTCGGCATCGTCTACCGCGACCTCAAGCCGGAGAACATTCTCATCCAATCCACCGGTCAAATTCTTCTCACCGACTTCGATCTTTCCCGCCGTATAAGTATTTCCCCTCGAACCCTCCCCCTTCCATCCTCACCCATAAGCCAGGAAGACCGCCACCGCCGCCGCCGTCATTATCTTAATTTCACCCGCATCTTCTTTGGCACGGAACACAGCTCCGTCCCGGCGGCAACCCCATCAGAAATGCAGCTCAAGAAAGCGAAATCCGCAAAGGTTTCTCCGGTGAGCCGGCAAGGCCCCAGCTTTGCGAGCGGATTAGAGAGATCCCACTCATTCGTTGGGACGGAGGAGTACGTTTCGCCGGAGGTGGTAAGAGGAGACGGGCATGAANGCATCGTCTACCGTGACCTCAAGCCGGAGAACATCCTCATCCAATCCACCGGTCATATTCTTCTCACTGACTTCGATCTTTCCCGCCGTATAAGTATTTCCCCTCGAACCCTCCCCCTTCCATCCTCGCCCATAAGCCACGAAGAACGCCACCGCCGCCGCCGTCATTATCTTAATTTCACCCGCATCTTCTTTGGCACGCAACACAGCTCCGTCCCGGCGGCAACCCCATCAGAAATGCAGCTAAAGAAAGCGAAATCCGCAAAGGTTTCTCCGGTGAGCCGGCAACGTGCCAGCTTTGCGAGCGGATTAGAGAGATCCCACTCATTTGTTGGGACGGAGGAGTACGTTTCGCCGGAGGTTGTAAGAGGAGATGGGCATGAATTCGCCGTGGATTGGTGGGCGCTGGGANCGCCAGCTTTGCGAGCGGATTAGAGAGATCCCACTCATTTGTTGGGACGGAGGAGTACGTTTCGCCGGAGGTGGTAAGAGGTGACGGGCATGAGTTCGCCGTGGATTGGTGGGCGCTGGGTATTTTGGCATACGAGATGGCGTACGGCCGGACGCCATTTAGAGGGCGGAGCAGGAAGGAGACTTTCCGCAATGTGCTGACGATGGAGCCGGAGTTTGTGGGGAAGCAACAACCGGAATTTAGGGATTTGATCACGAGGCTGCTTGAAAAGGAACCAGAGCGGCGGTTGGGGTATTTGGGTGGGGCGGAGGAAGTGAAGGCGCACCCTTTTTTTAATGGATTGAAATGGGAAATGCTCGCCGACGTTGGGCGGCCTCCGTTTCTTGCGACGGCGGAGGAGATTGAGGAGGGAGAGGTGAGGTTGCCGGATGCGGATAGAACCACCTGGTTTGATGTGAGGGATTACTTCAAGAATTTGCGGGTGAAGCAAGCGGCAACGGCAACGTTAACGGCGTCGGGGTCGTTGGGGGAGTTTTAACGGTAATGGGAGCCAGTTTTTTTCTTGCTACTTTTGGAAAGGGGCGAAGAGGTTTNGGGTGAAGCAAGCGGCAACGGCAACGTTAACGGCGTCGGGGTCGTTGGGGGAGTTTTAACGGTAATGGGAGCAAGTTTTTTTCTTGCTACTTTTGGAAAGGGGCGAAGAGGTTCGCCGGAGGGGAAGTAAAGACATGGCTATGGAAAAAACATCATCTTAAGTTGTGTTTGGATAATTGCTGCGATCTATTAAGGCCAGTTTTTTTTTTTTAATCCTCCGCTCTCCCTCACTTCTTCCGATAAATCGTAGCAATTGTCCGGAGTTGTCCGGATACAACTTGTGTCCGAAACGTCGAACGTCATATATTTTCATGGGAGTGAAGTTGGGGCTTGTTATGTAATTATGGGCTTATAATTGTACTTCACTGTAAAGTTATGTGGAGTTTAGGGCTGTCAAAAAAGCTCGTTGTTCGCGAACAGTTCGTGTTCGGTTCGTCAATGAGTTTGTGTTCGATTTTTATGAGTAGTATTGGATCCAAATAGGGCTGTCAAAAAAGCTCGTTGTTCGCGAACAGTTCATGTTTGGTTCGTCAATGAGTTCGTGTTCCGATTCCGTCGATAAGTAGACGAGACAAACATGAACAAATTTTTTTCGTTCGGTTAGTTAAATGAACCAAACACGAACAATGTNAGATATAGTAGTGTCAGTCTGTCATAGAGGTTGTAGTCGGTAACTATGGTAGTGTCAGTTGGCTACAGATGTTGTAGTTAGAAACTCTAGCAGTAACTGGCCACATAGATCGTAGCTAGGAGCTGCAAGAGCTTCAATTAACCACAGAGGCTGTAGTGGGAAGCTGCAGTAGTAACTGACCACATTTGTCGTAGTTAGTAGCTGCAAGAGTGTCAATTAGTCAGATAAGAGTGGAAAGCTACAGTATTAACTAGCCACATAAGTCAAAGTTAAGAATTAGTTACATGTATAATAATTGCTCCCATAGGTTGTAGTTCATAGCTATAGTAGCAGTTAGTTATATAGGTCCTAGTTGATAGCTACAGCTGCATCAGTTGTCCACAAAGATTATAGTTGTAAGTCGCGGTAGCATTTAGCCACTAAGATCTTAGTTGGTTACATATATCATAGTTGGTCACATAGGTCCTAGTTGGTAGTAAAGATAACATTAATTGGTCATAGATATCGTAGTTAGAAGTAGTAGCAGCACTTAGTCGCATCAGCTGTAGTTGATTACATAGACCGTAATTGATAGTTGCAATAGTATAAGCCACAAAAGTTTTAGTTGGNTAAATTTCAAACGAACCAAACACGAACACAAGCTTTGTTCGTTCGTGTTCGGTTCGTTTACACCCCTAGTGGAGTTCCTAGTTAGCTCTGGACATTATAACTTATTTTGAAAGAACTTCATACAAAAATATTTTTTATTTTTTCTCAAAAAATGTGAACACCAACTTATCTTCTTATGAGACAATTACATACAGTCCCCGAAATTTTCTATTTACAAATCAATCACTCTTCTTCAACCATGTTTTAAAATTCTCACTCAATTATCAAAATTCATGATAAAACCCCTATCCTTATTTTTCACTTTTATCAAATTCTCAATAGATTGGTCAAGGCACTCTTAAATTCATCTATTTTGCTGTTTAAAAAATCACTAGGTGCTTTATTTATAAATATCTATATTTTAGGTAATCTGTATGTAATTATACATTTTTATAATTGTTGTGTGTCAAAAAATTCACGTAATTAAATGATATTTAATGTCTTAGTGTTGTATGAAAATCCAGTACACTGTAGATAAAAAAATAACAAGAAGTGACATTGTTACTTTTTTTACATGAAAAAGTTATTGGTATAATTTAGTCAAAGTAATTCACTATATAATTGTAAGCATATGGATATGCTCTGCTCGTGCATTGGACAATATCTAATTACAATATTGATAATTACATATCCACAATATTAGTTATAATAGTAAAAATTGGGCTACAACAAATGTGGTTATTGGTTGTAATAACAATAGTTAGCCATAAAATTTTGATCGACCATAAAATTTGCAGTCGATAGCTACAATAGCGACATTTGGCCATAGATGCCCTAGGCGATGGTTGTAATAGTAACAATTGGCCACAAAGATCGTAGTTGAAAGATATAGTAGTGTCAGTCTGTCATAGAGGTTGTAGTCGGTAACTATGGTAGTGTCAGTTGGCTACAGATGTCGTAGTTAGAAACTCTAGCAGTAACTGGCCACATAGATCGTAATTTGGAGCTGAAAGAGCTTCAATTAACCACAAAGGTTGTAGTGGGAAGTTGCAGTAGTAACTGACCACATTTGTCGTAGTTAGTAGCTGCAAGAGTGTCAGTTAGTCACATAAGAGTGGAAAGTTGCAGTATTAACTAGCCACATAGGTCAAAGTTAAGAATTAGTTACATATATAATAATTGCTCCCATAGGTTGTAGTTAGTAGCTATAATAGCAGTTAGTTATATAGGTCCTAGTTGATAGCTACAGCTGCATTAGTTGTCCACAAAGATTATAGTTGTAAGTCGCGGTAGCATTTAGCCACTAATATCGTAGTTGGTTACATATATCATAGTTGGTCACATAGGTCCTAGTTGGTAGTAGTAGTAGCATCAATTGATCATAGAGATCGTAGTTAGAAGTAGTAGCAGCACTAGTCACATCAGCTGTAGTTGATTACATAGACCGTAGTTGATAGTTGCAATAGTGTAAGCCACAAAAGTTTTAGTTGGAAACTGTAATGGTAGTTAATCATAGAGGTCGTAGCTGGTGTTTGGACTCCCCTTAGGGAGAATGGGATTACATTTTTATATTGAACAGTGCACTTTGTTTATACAACGTGAAGGAAAATATATGCGCTCGGAACAACCATCGTATTATTACCACAAAGGTCTTGAGTAGTGATCGTCAGTGTCCAGTACTTGGCATTAGTCGATGTTGGTCGACGACTACTCAGGTTGAATGTTATTTCAGGATCTTCAGTACATTATAACCAAAGAGACCTAAGCCCATAAAAAAATTAAAGGAAAATTTATATACATACGAACACAAGTCTTATGGATTTACGTCTCGAACGCTTAAAATTTAATATTTACATTTATAACACTGTAGTCTTATAAATGTAAATATTAAAGTCAGGATGATATATATGTAAAGATTTAAAGTCATATATTTGCAAATTTCAATCAATTTTATAAATATCGAAAATGATCACAACTCTTATAGTTCATACGCGGTGAGCCACTTTCTCAAAGTGAGCTTCATTTGATATATAATTGTTCATAAAAGATTAACCGGGACTTTGGAGTGAGAATTGTATATACAGTTAATATAATTATCCAAATGTTGTGGATTAGAATGCAAATAATTAATTATGATATATAATTGATTAAACGAGACCATTATTCCTTCACATGCTATAGTTCCTTGTAGCCTCTCTAAATTAAATCTCCCTATTTTCTAGGTTTGGGATAACTTAATGGTTTTATAAGATCTCAAGAATATTTTCCAGCCCGTGCCACGGCTCTTTACATGGGAAAAATGAATATAAAAAATGTGCCACAGGCTTAATATGACGAGCTTAACCTTAGGCCCTATTAATTAAGAGAAAATATTGTATCACAATGAAATCACGTCACGTGATGGCAATAGAAACTAAAATAAAATTTGTCCCATAATACAGGAGAATATTTCTCTTGTGTTATTCAGGTGTTATTGTGTGTTATTCAAGTGTTATTGATGTGTTATTGTGTTATTATAATACCGGGAATATTCTCATAACACAATAACACCAGAATAACATACAATAACACCTGAATAACACGGGGGGAATATTTCTCTGTGTTATCAGGCCGATTTTTTTTTCTGTACCTCCACGTGGCGTGATTTCATTGAACTCCGCACAAAACTCAACGTGCGGAGTCCTGATGTCATAATTTTTCGTTAATTAACTTGTTAACGATGGGATGAGCACTATATTTTATGAAGATTTACAAACATAACACTCCAGTCTCATGTATTTATCTAACACTTAAATTTTAATTTTTACATATATGCTACTTTAGTTAATGCAAGAAAAAGATATATTTCCAGTTTTAAAAATTGAAATTATGATATTTTTGATGACATGTGAAAGATTTGGGCGGTATAAATGTAATCAATAAATTTAGATGTTAGGTATTTAAATACGTAAGCACTGAATGATATGTATGTAAATGCCTCTTTATTTAAACAACGAACAATAACTATAATCAAATAATGAAGTTAAAGATTAGAAGAACAAATCTCGCCGGTTTGTTTGCTGCAATGCCCTCCCTCCAAGAGAAATAGAAATATGGAGGAAAAGCAAAAAATCAACGGATTCTTTCATGCACAGAACAAAATTGTTAGAAAAGATAGCTCAAGAAATTTACATCATTACAGGGTTGATGTGTGACCAGGAAATTTGCGGCAGTAGAGTAAAGAATTATTGACTTAGGATTGTTTGGTTTGCTGAAAATTAAGCATAATGTAAAAGGTTTACATAGTGCTATTATGACAATGTATTTAAATACTTTATATTTTTTTGTTTGGTATTTTGGGGAGGGGTGGGGGGCCACGTTCGGCGGCAGCGATGACGGGTGACAGTTTGTCGATTGTATTTTGCAATATAAGTTGAATTCGGCCAAAATGAACTAAGAGTGAACTTTGAATTCAGTTGAACTTTACATTGTACTTGTACTTCTTCATGATGACAGGTGACAGTTTGTCGATTGTATTTTGCAATATAAGTTGAATTCAGCCAAAATGAACTAAGAGTGAACTTTGAATTCAGTTAAACTTTACATTGTACTTGTACTTCTTCATACCAAACACATAATTTACTCAAATCCCTATAAATGAATTACAGTACATCACAAATCCTTATAACTAAACATACTATTGGCATTATACGAGAATCCAATAGTCACTCAGATTAAAAAAACGGTATGGATGGCAAAAGTTTTTACATGAAAAACTCAGAAAAAAATCATGTGGTTATGCCCAGTTGAAATATTTCACTACGAGTTTGTAATTAATGGTAGAGTCTCTTATCCACAAGCGGGAAAAAGTTACACAGTTTCTCAAGTTAAAACATTAGTGCGTGGAAGAACTTGTTGTCCTGTTGAAGGGGCTAGTCATAGCGGGAATGAATGTTTGTCTTCGGGGTTGGCACGATGGTCGAGATGTTGCGTCGATTCATAGGTTGCTTCTTGATTCTGCGGCATTGGTTGTTGCTTTACTCGGTATTTTGTTGTAAGGATCGGGCGGCAATCGACAAGCTGTAGTCTTGTAGGAACATGAGGTGTTTGTCGGATCATTGATGCAGGATCCTAGGCTTCAGCTCCCTCCTCTCCAGAATCTGACCTTCCTTATGCCCGGGATCAAGTCTCTTCTCAAGAAGGGGCACCTATTCATAAAGTTCATGTTGTAAATAAGAAAAGAATTTGAACCATTCTATTCAGACAGTCTGAAAAGATCTCCTTAATCAGATAATGTTCGATGGCATTTGAATGTCTTAATGATGTCAAAATTGAGCTGTTTTGGTACTGTTCAGTCCATCCCGTCGAGCCGACAGTTTGGATGTAAATTTGTTGAAATTATAGTTATGCATGACTTTAATCAATGTTGGAATGTTTCAGTTATAAACACTATCCTGAGATCCATATTGGATGATGAAAATTTATTCATAACATATCAAGGATCATTATTACTTCTAAAATTTTTAAATTTGTTTTAATATTAACAGAGCCTGAACTTTTTAACTTCCTTTTTATCTATACTCATCTCAAAGCAAATTTAATAACCTTGAAATTTGTATTATAAAATTCATGTTAGAATATTTTGTGCTTGAACAAAACATTGAAGTAATTACATATATAACACTCAAGTTTTTACTATTTATGAAATTAACACTTGTTGCGAAAATTTAGGGCGAAGAAAAATAGAACGACACAAATCCAGAAGAACACAGAGATTTAACGAGGTTCGGCAAAGATGCCTACGTTCTCAGGAGCAGAGCGGCGAGTTCCTTTCAATATTCAGAAAAGAGGTTACAGAATAGAGGGATACCTCCTGGGGTTACTAACAGGCCTATTTATAACCCCAGGAGTAAACCTAGGCACAATATGTAATTACAACATTACCCCTATACAAAACCGCGGGGCTTTGCCCCCACACCCCAACCCACGTAACTTCTCAATTTGGACAGATTCTTCCGCTCCGCTTCGTTCCAGCGTCTGTCCCGATATGGTATATGAGTCATACCATAACAAATCTCCACCTTGGCGAATGTCCAGCCCCTTAGGAGAAAAAA
>JXCR01095871.1:223513-251502 GCA_002079205.1 Phalaenopsis hybrid cultivar | reverse complement strand
TTCCAAGTCAACACCCAGGGTCAACCCTAAAGCCAGGTAATCCTATAGAGATTCTTCTTGAATGCTCTTATAATGATCTTACCTACTAAATGTTGGAGGTTAAGGTCAATATGTGGAATTTCAAGTTTAAGTAAAAGAAGAATTTTGAATTTCTAATGGTGGGGTACCTCTTCTAGTTTTCTAAGACTAGTCAATAGGAAAGTCCTATAGCTAGACCTAGGCTACTAAAGAAATTTCTAGACCTCAACCAAAAGTGAGGTCAACATGCGTGGAAGAACTTGTTGTCCCGTCGAAGGGGCCAGTCATAGCGGGAATGAATGTTAGAGCTTCATTGCTTTGTCTTCGGGGTTGGCACAATGGTCGAGATGTTGTGCCGCTTCATAGGTTGCTTCTTGATTCTGCGGCATTGCTTGTTGCTTTACTCGGTATTTTGTTGTAAGGATCGGGTGGCAATCAACAAACTGTAGTCTTGTAGGAACATGAGGTGTTTGTCGAATCATTGATGCAGGATCCTAGGCTTCAGTTCCCTCTTCTCCAGGCTCTGACCTTCCTTATGCCCGGGATCAAGTCTCTTCTCAAGAAGGGGCACGGCTCTATTCATAGAGTTCATGTTGTAAATAAGAAAACAATCTGAACCATTCTATTCAGACAATCTGAAAAGATCTCCTTGATAAGATGTCGTTCGATGGCATTTGAATGCCTTAATGGTGTCAAAATTGAGTGGTTTTGGTACTGTTCAGTCCATCCCGTCGAGCCGATCAGTTTGGATGCAAACTTGTTGAAATTATAGTTATGGATGACTTTAATCAATGTTGGAATGATTTTGTTATAAAAGCTATCCCGATATCCACATTGGATGGTGAAAATTTATTCATCGCATATCAAGGATCATTATGACTTTTAAAATTTTTAAATTTGTTTTAATATTAACATAGTCTGAACTTTTTAACTTCCTTTTTATANTTTAGGAATAAAACCATTTCTGTGTAGAGTGCCCAAGGAAATTAAATTCTTCTTCAAATCTGGAATATGTCTTACGTCACATAACGTTCTAACTGTGTCATCATACATCTGAATTCTGACTTCTCCAATACCAACTATATTGCAATATCTATCATCACCCAAATAGACTGAGCCAGAATTAATTAACCTGTATGAAGTAAACCACTCTCTGTTAGGTGTTATGTGATAAGAACACCCAGAATCGAGAATCCATGCATCCGTGAACTGAGTTGATGAAACTGAGAGCATATCACCATCACTACAATCTGAATTTTCATTCTGCACCACATTCACAGACTTCGATGAAGTATCACCTTTCTCCCCAGTCTGCTTCTTCAGCTTTGGACAATCTCGCTTCATATGACCTGGCTCCTTGCACTTGTAGCAATGAATTTCCTTTTTGCCTCTAGACTTGGATCTGGAATTTCGCCTTCCAGAACTCTCCTTCTCTTTCTTCCTTCCATGATCCTGCTTACTCTTCACATATAAACTGTCACCGTGAGAGCTTCTCCCTGCATTCTGCTTCCGCTGGTTGTGAGCCAACAACGCTGCAATAATCTCATCCACTTTGATAGTTTATTTTCCATATGTTAGAGTAGTCACCAGGTGTTCATAGAAAGAGGGCAACGAACACAATAAAATCCATCCTCGATCTTCATCCTCAATACTCACATCAAGTCGTGACAGGTCTGTGATTATTTGATTGAAGCCATTAACATGTTGTGCCAGATCAGAACCTTCCTGCATCTTCAGCCCATACAACTTTTGCTTTGATACCACTTGTTGCAAAAATTAAGGGCGAAGAAAAACTAGAACGACACAAATTCAGAAGAACAAGAGATTTAACGAGGTGATGCCTACGTCCTCGGGAGCAGAGCGGCGAGTTCCTTTCAATATTCAGAAAAGAGTTTACAGCTACGTCCTCGGGAGCAGAGCGGCGAGTTCCTTTCAATATTCAGAAAAGAGGTTACAGAATATAGGGATATCTCCTGGGTACAGGCCTATTTATAACCCAAAAGAGGTTACAGAATAGAGGATTCCTCCTGGGGTTACTAACAGGCCTATTTATAACCCCATAGTAAACCTAGGCACAATATGTAATTACAACATTACCCCTGTACCAAACCGCGGGGCTTTGCCCCCGCACCCCAACTCCACGAACTTCCCAATTTGGACAGATTCTTCCGCTCCGCTCTGCTCCGCTTCGATCCAGCGTCTGTCCCGATATGGTATATGAGTCATACCATAACAACACCCTCTATCTTTGTTTTTAAATCANTGCTTGAACAAAACATTGAAGTAATTACATATATAACACTCAAGTCTTTACTATTTATGAAATTAACACTCTCTAATCTTCGTTTTTAAATCCTCACCTAAATATAGAAATTCAAAATAAAACATCAACCAATAATTTTAAATTGTTTAATTTCCAATATTTTTTTAACACGGTGCACTCAAATATAGAAATTTGATGGTTGAAACTTCAAATATATAATTGTTCTCTTGTCAGCAATGATAATTAATGATAACTAAAGGTAAATCGTACAGACAGATGATGTATGTCCAAATAAAATTACGAACCACTTTTGCAATTATTCGAGCAAGCAGTTTTCCTTCAANGGCGCACTCAAATATAGAAATTTGATGGTTGAAACTTCAAATATATAATTGTTCTCTTGTCAGCAATGATAACTAATGATAACTAAAGGTAAATTGTACAGACAGATGATGTATGTCCAAATAAAATTACGAACCACTTTTGCAATGATTCGAGCAAGCAGTTTTCCTTCAGNTCTGGGCGTCGAACGGTCGGGGACTAGTGATTGATTGGAGCTTGAAAGCAGACATATGATGTAAAGGAGCATACTTCTGACATTTTTCACATTTTCTCAATAATTCTTCCGCAACTTTCAAGAGTGTGTGCAAAAAATACCCATGTCATTGAACATGATGCGTTGGTATCTTGTTTTCTGAATGGCTTCCACATTCCCCATAACGCATTTCATGAAGGACTTCTTGAACTTCATCTTCTTTTAGACACCATAGGCCATGGAAGTAACCGACCATCTAAAAGTTTTCCTTGGATTATTAAATACAGGGTGAATTTAGTCTTGAAATGCCTCAGGTCTGCAATCTCTTCCGATAGTATTCCCTTTTAAAGGTACATTATATGAGGATCCATCCGACTTTTGTTGCCCTCTGTTGCCACTCCCATTGTCTCAAATTCTGCAATAGCAAGCCGAATGAGCCGTTGCGGTCCTCCTCCTATGCTGATGCGCTTAGATAAAATGTCGACTACTTGATTTTCCTCTCAACCGACATACTTGGTCCTAAAGTTGGTAAACTTCCTGATTTCTTGTTTAACCTTATTAAGCTATTTAACAATCATCTCATCTCTGACTTCAAATTCTACATTTACTTGGTTTACAACCACCAGTGAATCTGATTTCACAAGAAGATTTCAAGCACCTATTTGATATGCTAGATGTAGTCCCGCAATTAGTGCTTCATACCATGTTTGGTTGTTAGTAACTTTGAACTCCACTGTTATTGAATAATAGAGGTGTTCTCAAATTGGACTACTAATTGAGGACCCCAATAATTTTTTTTCCTAATAAGTGATCATTTGATGCAAGATACCAAAGCATGCTAATCCAAACTTTTCACGAGCATTGGGATGTTTTCATTTGGATAGCAATGAAAATTCTCGGGATACCAGTTGATGTGGCATGCCACTGCCTAACTAACAACCCATAAACAAAAATAGTGCAGCAGAAGATCTGATTATCGGCCAGAACATTGGCAGGTCCCATCGCCAAAGAAGAAAGGAAGCTAAAGGAGGTTGGTTACATCAGAGAGGGCTAATATCCAACCAGGGTCTCCAATGTGGTGTTCGTTCAAAAATCAAATGACAAGCAGAGGATGTGTAGATTTCACAAACCTCAACAATGCCTACCCAAAGGACAATTACCCTTTACTGAGGATAGATACACTGATGGATAAATCTGAAAAAGTGAAAGCCTTGATGGATATGTTATCCCCTCGAAATGTAAATAAAGTTCATAAATTGATCGACTGGATAGCTCGACTCAATCATTCTATTTCAAAATCAACCGATAGAAGTGCAGGTTTTTTAGGGAACTAAAGAAAATCAAGCATGTTGCTGGTCAAATTAATGCGAACAGGCATTTAAGGGTTTGAAGGAATCTCTGGCATCCCCTATGTTCCTCCAAAATACAAAACATAATGAAGAACTCTCTCTATACTTGGGAGTCGGACCAGAGGTCGTTGGTTTAGTGCTCTTTAGGGAGGAACACAGGAAATAATATATTGTCAACTACTCGAGTCGAGTCCTCAGAGGCGTCGAAATTAGGTAACTTATGGAAAAGTTAGCTTTTGCTTTGATTCTTTTGACTCGCAAGCTTTGACCGTATTTTCAGGTGCACCCAATACAGGTCATCACTGATCATCATCTGAAGTCCGTTCTCACATGACCAAAACATTTCAAACGACACCTTAAATGGGCTTTAGCAAGTTCGACATTTCCTAGCATTTGTGACAGCAGGCTCCAAATGGATTTTTTCGAGACAGTTGAATTGAATGAGCTGAATACTCTCTTACGGGATGAGAGAGAGATTCTCCTACGGGACGAGTGTGAGACTCTCCTACAGAACGAGCGGAAAACTCTCATACGGGAAGAGCGAAAGACTCTCCTACATAAATAGCAAATGGCTCTCCTACGGCATGAGTAAAACTCTCCTATGGGACAAGCAAATACTATCCTAAGGGGTGATCGAAAGATTTCCCTAAAACAACTAGCTAAATGCAACCTTATTGATAAATGGCTTGCAATAAACACATATAAAATTCAATCGAGAATAAATATCTGATCGGAAATAATACTTTCTTTAAAAAAAAAAATTTACAAGTTTTTTTATTTACAAAAAGCTACTGATGTTATCATGAAATACACAAAAGAGAGGTGGTTAAAATTTTACATTTACAGTTTATTTTGTCATTATTTGTCTCTCAACTATGATGGAATAAAACTAGAGAATGAGTTCAAAAAAAAAATTGAATTATGAAGGTCTACATTAGAGTTTAAAGGCTTCTGCCTGAGTAGAACTATGACTGAATACATGGAACGTAATTTTAGTTGTAGTAGCTCTAGTGGCAGAGTTGTAATTATGGGTGATCAAATTATTAAAAGGTGTGAACTTTTTATATATCTCGGGTCTATTATTCAAAGTGATGGTGATATAGATGGGGATCTTAGTAGTAGAATTCAGGTTGGTTGGTTGAAGTGGAGGAATGCATCAAGTCTATTATGTGATAGAAAAGTATCGCTTAAACTTAAAATAAAATTTTATAAGATGGTGGTGAGACCCGCAATGCTTTATGGTGCAGAATGTTGGCCTTTAAAGGAGAAGCGTAAAACAAATTTAAGAGTGGTAGAGATGAGAATGCTTAGGTGTAAGAGTGGTTTGACACTTAAAGATAAAATGCAAAACAAATCTATATGTGAAAGAGTTGGTGTAGCTCCACTTGCAGACAAGATTAGAGAGAGTTGTGTTACATGGTTTGGTCACATTAAACGCCAATCATCTGATGATCTGATTAGGAGATTAGTTGTTTTAGATTCAACTTATGTTAATAAGGCAGAGGTTGACCTAAAAAGACTTGGGCATCTTGTATAAAAAAAATGATCTTAATCTATTAAAGTTAAATGAAAATATGACACTGAATCGGGTACAATGGAAACAAAAGTATTCATGTTGGCAACCCTACCTAGTGTGATAAAGGCGTGTTGTTGTTGTATTAATCTCACAACTAACAATAAAATATAATTTTCAATAATTTCTTCATTCCTCAGAAACAAAGCGTGAAGGCAAAAACAATCATTAATAAATTATATAAAAAAAATGTTTAGGATAACCGGATTCAATTCTGATCAAGATAAAATTAAGAAATTATACATGACATTTTTATTATTTTTTTATTTATAGATAAATTGAAAATTAATGGAAGTATGTGCTATTAAATACATTATAAACAAAAAAAAATGTTGAAATATTTATACTCAATCATTAAAATAATTATTTAGCTGAATTTGATATGTGTTAAAATTTTAAAACCATCCTGATAAAAATTAGGTCAAATTGTCTTGACAAAATTTGTTTCTTATCCAATGAAACATATAAGATATTGTGTGTTGAAGAATACATGTCATTAGAGAGACAATTGGGCGCTTAAAAGGGGAAAACATATCCCTATGTTCTTAGATATAACAAATTAGATTCTTTATTTTTTTCTCAATTGAAGAAAAATCTAAGAAAATGCAACTTAAATATAAACTTCGGTGATTTAATTAAAAATCTTAACAAAATACGAAAAAGTGATGACAATAGTCGGTTAATAGTGGGAATGAATCGTTATAAAAAATGAGAGGTGGGCAACAGTGGAAACTTAATTGTTGAAAAACGAATAACAATGATCTGGTGGTAACAATTGAACAATGAGCACATGTGATGATAATCTAACAAAGGCTTTTGGGCATCGATTGTTGTTAGTGGTGATCGTTAATGTTAAAAATTCGATAGATGTTTATAGGTCTTTAGATTATCAAGCTATCATCTTTTTGGTACAATTTATTATTTTTCTTTTTATTGTAAAAATTATTGGTATATTCATAAGATTTAAATGTGACTATTGAATAAATGTAACCAAAATCAAAACACTAAACCGATTAACTTTTATTAATTCATTTGATCATACAATATTCTTTTTAACATTTAAGTAGTTTATTAACTTCAAAATTGATTGATATTAATGTTAGGTAATGTGGAGACCCGGTTCACCGCAATTTAATTAGCTTCCTAATTAAGAATCCCACTTGTTATTCACCTACAACATCCCACCTATCGCTCACCTACCTCCTATCTATCTCTCTCCTAGTTTATATAAATAGTCTTTTATGACTTGTCATAAACAAGCCAAGCTAGGTCAAGCCAAGTCCTATAAAAGAGAAAGAGAGGAAGAGAGAGAGAGGAAAAGAAGAGAATAAAATAGAAATTTTCTTAAAAACGTCGATGTGTTCAATGGTGTAATTCCTCGAAGAAATAAAATCTTTTGCAGCTCCGTGACAAATTTATCGAACCATGTAAATCTATGTCGTTATGCGTGCAATTTTTCTCATTTCATTTTTATTTTTTTTGCCTTCATTTTTCACAACAATTAAACTATTTGAATTTATCGCACCAAGTTTCTTATTCGGACCGCAAGCACATAAAAAAATAAAGATTATTTGNTTATCCAATGAAACATATAAGATATTGTGTGTTGAAGAATACATGTCATTAGAGAGACAATTGGGCGCTTAATAGGGGAAAACATATACCTATGTTCTTAGATATAACAAATTAGACTCTTTATTTTCTTCTAAATTGAAGAAAAATCTACAAAAAATGCAACTTAAATATAAACTTTTGTGATTTAATTAAAAATCTTAACAAAATACGAGAAAGGGATGACGATAGTCAGTTAATAGTGGGAATGAATCGTTATAAAAAATGAGAGGTGGGCAACAGTAGAAACTTAAATGTTGACAAACAAACAATAATGATTCGGTGGTAACAATCGAACAATGAGCACATGTGATGATAATCTAACAAAAGCTTTTCGGCATCGATAGTTGTTAGTGGTGATCGTTAATGTTAAAAATTTGATAGATGTTTATAGGTCTTTAGATTATCAAGCTATCATCTTTTTGGTACAATTTATAATTTTTCTTTTTATTGTAAAAATTATTGGTATATTCATAAGATTTAAATGTGACTATTGAATAAATGTAACCAAAATCAAAACACTAAATCGATTAACTTTTATTAATTCATTTGATCATACAATATTTTTTTTAACATCTAAGTAGTTTATTAACTTCAAAATTGATTGATATTAATGTTAGGTAATGTGGAGACCCGGTCCACCGCAATTTAAATAACTTCATAATTAAGAATCTCATATATTTTCCCACCTACCATTCACCTACCACATCCCACCTACTGCTCATTTAACTCACACCTATCGCTTTCTTGATTTCTATAGATAGCCTCTTATGACTTGTAATAACTAAGTCAAGCTAAGCCAAGCCAATTCCTATAAGAGAGAAAGTAAAAGAGAGAAAAAAAATAGATATTTTCTTGTAAACGTCGAGGTGCTCGACGGTGTAATTTCTCAAAGAAATAAAATCCTCTGCAGCTCCGTGGACGTGGACAAATTTATCGAACCATGTAAATCTGTGTGTCGCTCTGGTGTTTTTATGCATGCAATTTTTCTCATTCCATTTTTTCTTTACTTCTGTTGTTTTTCACAACAATTAAACTATTTGATTTTATCGCACCAAGTTTCTTATTCGGAGCGCAAGCACATAAAAAATAAAGATTATTTTATTCTTCAATTAATATATAAAAATTCTAATTACACTCCAAGTATTTGATTTGATAATTCGTAATATAATTTGAAAATAATAATCCAAAAATTACATTAAAATCCAAGTTCTATAAAGTGAATTTTCAATAATGTATCACGAGAAAAAACNATAATAATCCAAAAATTACATTAAAATCCAAGTCCTATAAAGTGAATTTTCAATAATGTATCACGAGAAAAAACAAAAAAAAAAGAAAAGTAAGAAAACCACTTTCATAAACTAAAGTGATTTCATGGCTTTCGGCGAACCCATGCCAGCTAATTAAGAACAAATCCGGTCCACCTCTCTCTTTTTCCTTTTTGTTTTCATTCTCCTTAATTTCTGAGGGATTAGATATGTAAAGGCGAGGGGACCCAACGGAGAGAAAATTCGGGAAATTTTTCCTCCCACTGCCCCCATCATTATATTCTAAATTTCCATAAAATCTTACTAATCGAATACTGGACCCTTCACATCCAACTATTGAAAGCAAACTCGCTAGGTTTGTTCCTGTGAGACGAGAAATTATTACGTCTGGTGTCCGTACAGTTGGATATCAATGAAGATCCGATCACGTGAAATGTATGGTTCGGATTATCGTCGTGCCCGAAAGTGTGGTTGATTAGACGTAATAATTTCCTCTATGAAAAGCCCCTATCAGGATGGAAAAATTATTACATCTGGAGTGCGGACAAGGACCGGGATGCAGCGAGGAGAGCGGAGGTCCAATTCCCGCCCTCCGTCGGTGCATCTGGGTTGTTGTCCGTACATCCAGACATCCGGGTGTAATAATTTTTTATCAAGATGACGTGCAGCTTGCTCCTTACTAGAAGTTTTCCCTCTTGATGTTGCTTTCTAAACTGTATTTATATTTTTTTTTTATAAATTTAAATGTCAATTAATAATATTGATATTAAATAGTAAAATTAAATTTGTTATTCATTTTATATAGAAATCATATAATTATTATGTATTTATATATTTAACACCTGAGTAGGAAGTAAACGAGATGAGTTGAGCTCGAGCCATGTCTTAGTCATACTAGGCTCATTTGTCAAAACATAAGCTAGACTTTGTGCTCAAATGAAATTGTCATGAACGATCAATGGAGAAGTTATCTGTTGAGAAAAAAAGAGCGAAGAAAAACACGAAACGACACAAATTCAGAAGAACACAGAGATTTAACGAGGTTCGGCAAAGATGCCTACGTCCTCGGGAGCAGAGTGGCGAGTTCCTTTCAATATTCAAAAAAAGATTACAAAATAGAGGATACCTCCTGGGGTTACTAACAGGCCTATTTATAACCCCAGGAGTAGACCCTAGGTACAATATGTAATTACAACATTACCCCTGTACCAAACCGCGGGGTTGCCCCCGCACCGAGCGAAGAAAAATAGTAACGACACAAATTCAGAAGAACAAGAGATTTAACGAGGTTCGGCAAAGATGCCTACGTCCTCGGGAGCAGAGCGGCGAGTTCCTTTCAATATTCAGAAAAAGATTACAAAATAGAGGATACCTCCTGGGGTTACTAACAANTTTTCCTTTTTGTTTTCATTCTCCTTAATTTCTGAGGGAATAGATATGTAAAGGCGAGGGGGGGACCCAATGGAGAGAAAATTCGGGAAATTTTTCCTCCCACTGCCCCCCCATCATTATATTCTAAATTTGCATAAAATCTTACTAATCAAATAGCGGACCCATCACATCCAACTATTGAAAGCAAACTCGTTAGATTTGTTCCTGTGAGACGAGAAATTATTACGTCTGGTGTCCGTACAGTTGAATATCAGTGAAGATCCGATCACGTGAAATATATGGTTCGGATTATCGTTGTATCTAAAAGTGTGGTTTAGTAGACGTAATAATTTCCTCTATGAAAAGCCCCTATCAAGATGGAAAAATTATTACATTCGGAGTGCGGACAACGACCGGGATGCAGCGAGGAGAGCGGAGGTCCGATTCCCGCCCTCTGCCGGTGCATCTGAGCCGTTGTCCGCACATCCAGACATCCCCGGATGTAATAATTTTTTTTATCAAGATGACGTGCAGCTTGCTCATTTTTTTTTATATAAATTATAATGTCAATTAATAGTATTGATATTAAATAGTAAAATTAAATTTGATATTCTATGGGTTATTTTATATAGAAATCATATAACTATTATGTATTTATAAAGGAGATTAGTTGAGCTTGAGCCATGTCTTACTCAAACTAGGCTCATTTGTCAAAACATAAGCTCGAGTTTGTGCTCAAATGAAATTGTCATGAACGATCAATGGAGAAGTTATCTATGGGTTCAATGTCAGCAGAAAAACAGAAATTACACGAGAACTCATTGTAGAAGGCATCAATGTTATCAGAATCTTGGCTTGTTAAAACAACGAGCTAAGCCTCGACCGGTTCTAGCTCGATTAATAAATGAGCTTGTGGCTTGATAAATTCAACTCATAAGCTTATTAACCGGTCGAGTTTGAATCAACTCACAAGCCGACAACTCTAACACTCCAAATTTCCAATACATAAACTTTCATATTGATATGCCTAGCAATCTTTAATATCGCTATTAATAATTTTTTTTTTAAATGAAAAACATATATTCATGCACATATTTATGACATCAAAGTATAGCAGGTGTAAATAAAGTATCAAAATAACCACATGGCTGATTAAATGCAGCTTTTTTAGTTCAGGAGTCTATTAAAATAAAATTTGAGATTAAATTGATATTTTTATAAATTTTGGGACTAAAATGGTGTAATACAAAGATTTCAAAGCTTAAATTCTAAAAGAGCGTCTAAATAAACAATTAATCATTTGTGCCTATGAGGAAAACTTTGAAAAATACATTTTTTTTTAATTTTAATTTTAAAAAATGACAAATTTAAATATTAAAAACTAATGAAATTGTCATGTGCCGTGACAAAATTGCCCTGCCGGCATTTTTTTTTTTTTGAATGATACAAAATGAGATTGTTATTTTTCTTTAAAGAGAATGATTACATTTAAGAAAAGTTATTACGTGAGAATAAGATAGATGAGGATGGTGCGGATTTGGTAGTATTTTGCAACCAAATAGCATCTATATTATGGTCAAATTGAGTGCCCCGAACCTAAAGATTCTAAAATTGGTTCCATCTGAGTTCAGTCAAGCTAAATCAAACCATCGAAGCGCAATTGGAAGCCTTATATTATCAATTGAATTATCAAATAAACTTCAATTTTGTCATATTTATCATTCAATCAAGTATCTCAACATACAGGATCCAACATGCTTAAGTTCACTCAATTCCAAAGTCATCAAGACAATCAAACTCTTAAACTATTATTCATGATTAAAGATAATCAACATGGATTATCCAATCAAACAATTAAGAAAATTAAGCGTCAAAAGACTAAAACATCCCCCCAGAAATCTAAAAATAGCCCCCGTTCTTTATTTTAAGGGGGAGGAGAAGAAAAAATGAAAAATAAAATTTCAGAACCTATTTTAAATTCGAGCAAAACTACACCATTTGATATGAACAAATTGCTTATAAAATATCACTAACATTTATCACTACATAAAATATCAATGTAAGTTTTGTTTGAGATAAATTGGTCAACAATTCCTATTCCCGACACGTCTGATGCTGCATTTATCAACAAATTGATTTAGTTCTATGATCTCTTTTATTTTATGCCAATGTAATTTATTCATGCTTTGTAGTGATATATTTGTCATTTTAGCTTTTCAATTTTCATTTTTTTACGCTTATGACATCGACAAATTTTGGATAAAAGATTGGTTTTTGATCAGCAGAGGAAAATATTTAAGAACTTGAACTTCCATTACCAACTCCCCAAACCCTAAACACTTCAATCATTCTGTGCTCAATGCTTACCTAATCATTTGTCGTTGAATTAATACTGTGAAGAAAGATAAATTTAAATCTAAGTCTTATTATTACTGCTCGCATCTATATGCTTTCACGCAGAGAGTTTTTTTTATGATCTTATGGTCTTAATGAATTCAAAATCGAGCAATCTTAGACTCGTTAAATCCATGTCATCTCCTACTCTTCACTTTCTTCAAAAAAGTAACACAGCATCCTTTCCTCCCTCATTTTTCCCTACATTGTCTCCTGCCTTGGTTTTGACATCTCTGGCGAATCATAACACATGTTCCTCAGCTTGCGGTCGTGGGAGCCCTCTTCGATGTCGGCGGCCGTCTTGACTAGCTTGAAATCCGATTTTTCACTCGTTGGATCCCTTTCGGAGTTTTATACCTTCATTCAAAAGGCATTGCCCACAACGGTGTGGAGGGAAGGAAAGTTCTTCTCTGCTCTGATGGCCATGCAAACCCGGCGGATTTTGATTGTGCGAGGAGTGTTGGCGTTGGATGTGTCTGACAGATGAGTTGCGTTTGTTTTTACAATAGATTGAAGTAAGTCAATCAATAAAGTGGCAAACGGTCGGTGGAGTAGCAAAGTGAGTGGCCGAATGACGGCGATGAGGCATGGCGTGACGAGGCAAAACCAAAAAGGAATAATAATAAGAGTATTAAAAGGGACCATTTTTTATCCAAATGTTTTTGGAGGTGGGGAAGGAAAAATTGATTGGAGGAGATCTCGAAGTGTGGAGTAGGTCTATGGGAGAATAGATTGAGTTTTTTTTTGCGATAGCCGAAGATGATAAATAGAGGGAATCTGCTGACGTGTGAGTTCCCCTTGCGATTTCTGCTAGGAATGTCGACCTTGCTCATCTTCTTGTTGATCACACGATCTATACTCACCGCACATTTTAGGATGTCAATTCTAAATTTGTCTGATGGATTGTGCTGGAGGAATAGAATGCTGAATCAAGGAAAAAGAGATTTGAGAGAGAGAGAGAGGGAGAAGATTTTCACTGGTCTCGTAAACCCATTTTATTTCATCAAAGATATATGTTACATGTGAGGGGTCCCCAAGGTCTGATCTCCCATTATATACATAATAAAACTCTCGTATTTATAGAAATTAGGAGTGAGAAAAAAAATATAAAAATTATATATTTAACTCTACTTTAAAAATGAGAGCGCATTCTAGTCCATTTATCTTGAACGGTCATCGAGATACGTCCAGACCATTCTTGAGTATACAATTTAAAACCCTTTAATAAAGTTCTTTTATATTTTGACTACTCTTCATGGTGGGTCGCAAATATTCCAAATTCTAATGAGGGCAAGTAATGCATTACACATCTAATGATAAAGCCAAACTATGAAGCCAAATTAAGNTATATATATATACACGTATATATTAATTAGAGAGAAATGAAATATTCCATTTTAGCTAATATATTTCGGCTCGGAGTGATTAGCCAGCCATCCTTGCCGTGAACGAACCGGTCCTCGGGTTAACTCATACTTGCATCTCGTGTGCGATATATATAACTACCTCTGGGCGAATCAGTAAATTAGGGTTTACGCTCAGAAACTAAGCGGCGGCGAAGATGGTTGAGAAGGGTAGCAAAGGGCGGAAGGAAGAAGTTGTCACAAGAGAGTATACCATCAATCTTCACAAAAGGCTCCACGGATGGTACCCTCTTTTTCTTTTGTTATTTCATTTTCTCGTCTCTCTCTTTTTTTCTGGCCCATTTTAATTTATTTCTATACATGTTGAAGAAATGTTCTGTGATTTGTGGTTATCAAGATTAAAGTTCCTCGATTAATTTTTTTTTTCTTTTTGTGTTGATACTTTGAAAAATGGACTTATTATCTGTTTTCGTCTTTTGTTTGCTATCCGGGAAGTAATTGGAATCTTCATTGATCTTTCTATTTAGCTTGCTTGGTTTTCTGATAATTTTTATCAATTTTCCATGGAAATTGAAGAAGATTATTTTTTATTTTGCGTCGTTGTGGGTGATTTCTGGTCGCATTGGAAGTTTTCTTTTAGTCATTTACACGATGAACACTAAAAATTGACGATTGTTGTTTTCTTGTCTGCGTAGTGTCACTGTCACACTGTGCTATCAAACTCATTTCAGTTATGGTGGGATTGTAGGGGTGAAAGTGTTAAAGTTGACTCATTGGTAAGATTTGAAATCTTAAATGATTGAACAAGGAGGACTCACAGCTATTAGGGTAGATGCTACCTAGAGAAGTGATCAGTAGTAGGGCTGTCTAAACGGCTCGTTGTTCGCGAACGGCTCGTGTTCGGCTCGTTAAGAAGCTCATGTTTGGCTCGTTCGCGAAGTTAACGAGCCGAACACGAAGAACACGAACCAATATTTGTTCGTTCGTGTTCGGCTCGTTTTGACACGAAATACTACTAATCAATTATATATATATATCTTTGATGAGTAGCATTTTTAAAAAAANGTTTGGCTCGTTCTACTAAGTTAACGAGTAGCGAACGAGCCAAACACGAACCAATATTTGTTCGTTCGTGTTCGGCTCGTTTTGGCACGAAATACTACTAATCAATTATGTATATATCTTTGATGAGTAGCATTTAAAAAAAAAAATTAATTGANTAGAATAAAAATTATTAAATTTGATTCAAATGATGTTTTAAATCTTGCCCCAATCCTTAACATTTTATGGCTACAAGATTAGGGTTGTCAAAATGGCTTTTTGTTCATGAACAGCTCGTGAAGCAAACGAGTCAAAGACGAACACACTTTCTGAGCTCGAAATATAAACAAGTCGAACACGAGCTCAGCCTGGGCTCGCTCGTTTACACCCCTAGCTATAAGTTTTAACAAAGCTCTTGTCTAACTTTTTTTTTTAGAAAAATTAAACNTCTTTGTTTATGAACAGCTCGTGAAGCAAACGAGTCAAAGACGAACACACTTTCTGAGCTCGAAATATAAACGAGTTGAACACGAGTTGAGCCTGGACTCGCTCGTTTACACCCCTAGTTATAAGCTTTAACAAAGCTCCTGTCTAACTTTTCTTTTTAGAAAAAAATAAATTAATATAAGTTTTAAAATATCTAATTTTCCATAATAATTTTGCAACTAGTTCTGAACCACTACTGAACTGAAATATCATTTCTCAACCTTTAAAGTCATATTCAAGCTACAGTATCTGCCAATATGATTCCAATTAAGATCAGCTATACATTTTCTGCTTACTTTTGTCTTCATTACCAACACTAATTGTTGTCAAGTGGCCAAAGGTTTTGTTTTGTGTTACTTTATTTATTTTTATTGACTGATTTTGATGTTAATAATTGACATTGACTTTGGGGTCTGTCTTGTAGGTTTCCTTTCCATCAAATTGAACCTTCCCTCTGTTTTCTTATAGTCAACAGACTAGGAGATGGTAAAATCATTTTTTTTCTAATGTGCTAGAAGAAAAATGTCTTTTCTATGATGTTTCCACTGATGCATTGAAATAAGGTCAGAATTTTCTGATTAATTAATGATAATAAATCCCAAAAGTGTTAAGCTAATCATGAGATGAGATAAGTAGGGATCTCAAAAATTGACCTGACGGCCTGACTTAAGCAAACCAATTTAGGTTTACTCGATTAATTTTTGAGTCAGCTTTATGCTAAGAATTATAGCAATTTTAAGTTTTTTTTCAGATTAGATTCGTGTTGATCCACAAACGCGAAATTGACATGATTTTGACTGGTCAATTCAAAATTGACCTGAATAATTGTTATACATTTGTTAAACGATATATATGAGCACACGAGTCAATTGTGATAAAAGCAGTCAGGTTTGGATTAGACTGACTTACTAACTCGTTTAATATTTGACACCCGAACCCGGGATAAATGGAAAATAATTTTTATTTAGTTTTTTTATATTATATACTCATATCATAGTAAAGTCCATAAAGTTTAAGTCAATTATAGTTAATTAATTTTGTTCTCGGATACCTTCTGGTCTCTGGTCAAGGATGACATTCAAGAGCACCTGGCTCGATCATAAAAATGAAGAAGAGAAGGAAACTGCTTGTGGCATGGAGAGTCAAAATAAGTTAAGCATTAGAGAAGACTAGAGATTTTAAAATTTATAGAAAGTTGAGATCCTTAAAATGTTTCTTATCATTATATATAAGCTCAATTGAAAGCTAAGTCTTTATATTTTTGCTTTCATCCTTCCCATTTGAACTAATTACATGATGAAGACAAGATCCAAAGAAGAAGAAAAACGGAAATCAAGAACATAGGGAAATTTATGAGGTTCGACAATTTGTGCCTACGTTCTCGAGAGCAGAGCGGTGATTTAACTTTTCGAGAAAAAAAGGTACATGTCCTGTAGGGCTATAAATATTATATATAAATACAACTCTTAAAGAAATTACAAAAATACCTCTGCCCCTACACCCCCAACTAAAGCCGNAAAGAAAAAAAAAAAAAATTAATGTCCGCCTCCAAGAAAATAAATATTTAATTTATTTCCTCTCCTTATCGCAAAGGAAATTCTTAATTAAATTTGCTTAATTTAATTTAAAGTAATTTAATTAAAAAAATTTCCTTTAATTTAAAGGACATCCTCTCCAGCAAATAACCAAATTTGGAAGCCTTCCCTGCCAATTTTCGGATGCCTTGGATTTCTTTCCTTTCCAATTTTCAAAGCAGCAATTTCAGCGGAGCCAAATATATGCCTTAAAGGAATATTCTTTTAATTGAGAAATCAAAGATTCCTTTATTTCTCTCCGTTTCTGCCTCCGCCGCTGCTTTCCTGCTCCTTTCCTATTCTGTTCGGCCTCCTTCCTGGCAGCGAATCCTAGCACCGATCCTTTCCCGTTCCGATATGGTATATGAGCCATACCATAACATTATCTATGGGATCAATGCCAACAGAAAAAGAGAAATTACACGAAAACTCATTGTAGAAGGCATCAATGCTATCAAAATCTTGGCTTGTTGAGACAACGAGCTAAGCCTCGACCGGTTCTAGCTCGATTAATAAATGAGCTTGTGGCTTGATAAATTCAACTCATAAGCTTATTAACCAGTCGAGTTTGAATCAACTCACAAGTCGACAACTCTAACTCTCAAATACATAAACTATTAATAATTTTTTTTAAATGAAAAACATATATTCATGCACATATTTATGACATCAAAGTATAGTACGTGTAAATAAAGTATCAAAATATCCACATGGCTGATTACATGCAGCTTTTTAAGTTCTGGAGTCTATTAAAAAAATTTGAGATTAAATTGATATTTTTATAAATTTTGGGACTAAAATGGTGTAATGCAAAGATTTCAAAGCTTAAATTCTAAAAGAGCGTCTAAATTTTATCAGCCGTGGATTCACTAGTTTTGTTTTAGAGAAATTGATTATGAAAAAAAAATCAATACAAAATGAGATTGTTCTTTTTCTTTAAAGAGAATGATTACATTTAAGAAAAGTTATTACGTGTGAATAAGATAGGTGAGGATGGTGCGGATTTGGTAGTATTTTGCAACCAAATAGCATCAATATTATCGTCAAATTGAGTGTCCTGAACCTAAAGATTCTAAAATTGGTTCAATCTGAGTTCAATCAACTCAAATCAAACCATCAAAGCGCAATTGGAAGCTTTATATTATCAATTGAATTATCAAATGAACTTCAATTTTAACAAATTTATCTTTCAATCAAGTGTTTCAACCAGCAGAATCGGGTGTGCTTAAGCTCACTCAATTCCAAAGCCATCAAGACAATCAAACTTTTAAAATATTACCCATGATTAAAGATAATCAACATGGATCATCCAATCAGACAGTTAAGAAAATTAAGCGTCAAAAGGCTAAAACATCCCCCTAGAAATCTAAAAATAGCCCCCGTTCTTTATTTTAAGGGGGCAGGAGAAGAAAAAATGAAAAATAAAATTTCAGAACCTATTTTAAATTCGAGCAAAACTACACCGTTTGATATGAAAAAACTTGCTCATAAAATATCACTAACATTTATCACTACATAAAATATCAATGTAAGTTTTGTTTGAGATAAATTGGTCAACAATTCCTATTCCCGACACGTCTGATGCTGCATTTATCAACAAATTGATTTAGTTCTATGATTTCTTTTATTCTATGCCAATGTAATTTATTCATGCTTTGTAGTGATATATTTGTCATTTTAGCTTTTCAAGGAAAATATTTAAGAGCTTAAATTTCCATTACCAACTCCCCAAACACTAAACACTTCAATCATTCTGCGCTCAATGCTTACCTAATCATTTGATGTTGAGTTAATACTGTGAAGAAAGAAAACAATAGATCTATATCTTAGTATTACTGCTCACATCTACATGCTTTCAAGCGCAAAGTTTTTTTTTATGATCTCGTGGCCTTAATGAACTTAGAATCGAGCGATCTTAGGCTCGGTAGATTCCTGTTATCTCCTGCTCTTCACTTTCTTCAAAAAAGGAACACAACATCCTTTCCTCCCTCATTTTTCCCTACATTGTCTCCTGCCTTGGCTTTGACATCTATGGTGAATCCTAACGCCTGTTCCTCAAGCTTGCCTCAATGGGAGCCCTCTTTGATGTCGGTGGATGTCTTTACTAGCTTGAAATCCGATTTTTCACTCGCTACATCCCTTTCGGAGTCTTCTACCTTCTTTCAAAAGGCATTGCCCACAACAATGTCGAGGGAAGGAAAGTTCTTCTCTGCTCTAATGGCCATGCAAACCCTGTGGATTTTGATTGTGCGAGGAGTGTTGGCGTTGGATGCGTCTGGTAGATGCGTTGCATTTGTTTTTACAATCGATTGAAGTAAGTCGATCAATAGAGTGGCAAACGGTCGGTGGAGAAGCAAAGTGATTGGCCGAATGACGGCGATGAGGCATGGCATGACCAGGCAAAACCAAAAAGGAATAATAATAAGAGTTTTAAAAGGGACCATTTTTTATCCAAATGTTTTTGGAGGTGAGGAAGGAAAAATTGATTGGAGGAGATCTCGAAGTGTGGAGTAGGTCTATGGGAGAATAGATTGAGTTTTTTTGCGATTGCCGAAGATGATAAATAGAGGGAACCTGCTGACGTGTGAGTTCCCCTTATGATTTCTGCTAGGAATGTCGACCTTACTCATCTTCTTGTTGAACACACAATCTATACGATTGCGCCAGAGGAATTTTATTTCATCAAAGATATATGTTACATGTGAAGGGTCCCCAAGGCCTACTCTCTCCCATTATATACATAATAAAACCCTCTTATTCATAGAAAGTAGGAGGGAGAAAAAAATATAAAAATTACATATTTAACTCTACTTTAAAAATGAGAGCAAGCACATTCTAGTCCATTTATCTTGAACCGTCCTCGAGAACCGTTCAGACCATTCTTTAGTATACAATTTAAAACCCTTTAATAAAGTTCTTTTATATTTTGACCACTCTTCACTGTGGATCGCAAATATTCCAAATTCTAATGAGGGAAAGTAATGCATTAGACATCTAATGATAAAGCCAAACTATGAAGCCAAATTAAGAGTTGTGTGAGATCATATTTATTTTTTTCTTTTATTTTAATGAAATATTTTAAAAAATTAAAATATTTATATGATTAAATATCTTTAACAAATAATTTATTAAAAAAAAATTATTTTATTTTAATAAAATATTATTTTAAAATAATATTTATATCAACATTTGAATACATTGATGCTTTTTTTGGCATAAATTTATAAGATAAAAAAATAGTTATAATGATTTAGAAATGAGATTAAATTTTGAAGATTTTTATATGACTAATAAAATACATAATATGATTAATTTCTGAAATAAGTACATGACTATAGAGGTGTAAACGAGCTCAGTTTGTGTTCGGCTAGTTCAAAAATATCATCGTTCATTTTCGGCTCATGTATATATCGAATAAAAAAAATTTGTTCATGATTAGCTCATTTGCGCCAACTACGAGCTATTTGCGAACATCAAGTCATTTTGATAGCCTAGTTATGCAGACTGTAGTTTTAGGATGTTAAGGATTTGGGCGAGATTTAAATANTATATATATATATATATATATATATATATATATATATATATTTATATATATATATATATATTGTGAGTAATATTTTTAAAAAAATTAATTGACTGTACGGTTACAAAGAATTATAATCAATTAAAAGTATTAATTAAGAAAATAGACTAAAAATTATTAAATTAGAATCAAATAATATTTTAATATAAAAATAATTTTTAAATCTTGCCCCAACTCTTAACATCTTATGGTCACATGATTAGAGTTGTCAAAACAACTCTTTGTTCGTGGACAGCTCGTGCTCAGCTCACTTAGCGAACGAGTCAAACATGAACACATTTTTTAAGCTTGAAATATAAATGAGTCGAATACAAGCTGAGCTTGGGCTCGCTCGTGTTCAGCTCATTTACACCCCTACCCCCAACTCACTTAACGAAAATCGCCATATTGAATAGATGTTTCTGCTCTGCTGGCTCGCTTCGTTTCGTTCCAACACCTCTCCCTTATCTGATATATGAGTCATGTCTAACACATGAGATGCCATGAAGCTAAGAGATTAGTTTAATACTTCAGAATCACTACTATTTTGAATTAGTTATTAGTTTGCATGAGGCCAAACTGTTGTTAAGAGAGGGGGAGAAGGGGAGAGGGGGAGAGGGGGAGCATCAACTTTGATAACTAATATTAATATTTTATTTGTACTTGACACCACTGGGTTTTATTAAACTTGTAAGATCTTATAATACACTAAAACATTTGACTTTAAAATTAAATATTTAATGATGATTTAATACTAGTTGTATTTGTAAATTATAATCTTGTTCATAATACTTTGAAAAGAAATTAAGAAGGTGAAAAATTAAAATTTAATTGTCCACCACCTCTTGATATTTTATTTAATCACATCTCACTTTAAATTTTGGCTTCATCGCTATCCAAACTTAATCCTTCTGTTTTGAATATGAAGGCAAAAAAAACCCTTCTGGTTGTCCATAACTTCAGGAGAATGTTATGGAGATTCAACACACCAATTTAAATCCATAATCTTTGCTTTACATTTAGGGGACTACTTATTTTTTAAGGACAAACCTCATGAGCCTTCATATGTCAACAAAATCAGGCAAAAATTTCGATGCAAATTGGATAAAATTTTATATTGAATTTGAGATCATCTGGACATTGATTTTATAGTTTATAGTCAAATTGAAGATGTTGTCAATCAGAACTCAATGGCTTTAAAAGTGATTCAATTCAAGTCAAAATAAAATTTTATCAAGCATTTGAAACATAATTAAAAGCTTTAAAGCATTAATTAAAAGATCGAATAATATCAAATTATGACATGATTGTAGTTAAATTGAGTGTCTCGATAAGAGAAATCCAACGAGCTTTTATGATTACTCAGTTTAATGCCCACTAAGGCATTTAAATAAAAACAATATTATAAAAAAATTCAACACAATTTTTCATTGGAGTGATGAGAGTTTAGTTAATTTTTTTTAGAATGTCATGCCCAATACTCTATAAAAAGACCTCATTTTCAACATGAGAGTGAGAGGAAGTTATAAGTTACGTTCATATTCTTGAAAAATATTTATAGTAGTGATCAACAATAATTATCACTGAAACCAATCAATTATCACCAACCAACATTGATTATCATTAAACATCACGCGTGGCTATTGTTGCCCAACTATTATTCTCTGTTTGTTGCAACTTAAGCTGTTATTGTTTGATTTTGCAGCTTAGTTAAAATTTTGTAACTCAATATTCTCAATGCATAGAGAAGAATAAAACTTTGTAACTAAAAATGTATAGTGAATTGTTTTGTTTGTGCCCCATAATTTTTTTTTCCCTTTCAAGTATTACCAATAAAAATTCTATGTATGTATGTGTATTGGATCTTTGTGCATAGTAAGAAAATATTCTATCGGTCTACTTCAATGAATTTTTCAGCACATAACAAGACTCATTTTTTCAAAGCTAGAATAGTATCATCAATAATACAAAATCTTAGTTGCAAAAGAAGTCAATTTTACTTCAGAAGAACTAGTTTTTATTGTGATTACTTTTTAGTAAATGAGATGTTAAGTTCAACCTAAAATTAATATATTTATATAAGAGGAATTTTATTAATTTAAAAACAATGATAACCTCTTATTTGAAAAGAAAAAAAAAGATGTCACATTTCTCTCAAAATTAATTATATGATTGTTAGATTATCCACTTATCATAAAAAAACCAACTCCATCCTCAATCTAATATTCATAATGATAAAGACATTGAATATCATATTAAAATTTTGTACTATGTCGCTTAACAATCTTTTTCTTCAACATCATTTTTTATGTACTTCTTAATGATAAAAAAAGACCACCTCTACATACATAAAACTTAAAATAAAAACTTTAACTCCTAAAATCATTATAAAAGCATATTGTCTCTATCATGATTTATTAAAATACATGTGAGAGACCTTCTAAGCACATTAATTGCAAACTAAGATGAATTCATCAGTATCAAAACTGCATTTATCATTGAAAATTTGAATTAGTAAAGTTATCTCTTACTCTAGGTTTTAATAGTGATGTGATATTGTGCCAGGTTAGATCATGCAAAAAAAAATATAATTTAATTACCTTCATAATAAGTTTCCCTCCTACCTAGCCTCTTTTTTATTTAGATTATTCTTGCAATCTCAAAGATAATTTTCCTTTACATACCTGAATTGTAATGCTTCAGTACCACTAATGTTGTACTATACAACCACAGGAATCTACTAATTCTATTTACCTTCAAGATAATTAAAGCATCTTTACAGACCATAAGAGCATTAACATCGCTAAATAACCTATATATTACAACTCCTTTGAAGATAATAGTTTTTTTTTTCATCAAATTTTCGTTTTATGTCACTCCACATGATAAAATAGTCACGTTATCAAATGACTCCAATTTCACAGTGATATAACTTCCAATCTAGCAGATACTTCACTTTCTGTTTAATGAAAGCTACCAAAATACAGCCCACACATGAAAAACAATAAAATAAATATGACTTAAACAAGTTAACTTCAAAATCTACACCTTTTTGTATCTGTCTTATTAAATCCTAAAATTATATCATTAAATGCTAAATTAAACCATTATTCAGATGTTCTTAAACTTATTAATCTTCACTCCTTTTAGGAACCATTTATTTCATTATCTTACTTTAAGATGAAGAAATTTCTTTCCTACATGTCATTTCTCCTTATAGTGGAAACAAGTGATCTTATAAAATGCTATAAAACTTATTATATCCATGATTAGAAGAGGATCATTAATCAAAGTGCCGCCCCTTGATCTATAATAAGCATTTAGATGTTGCATTATCTCTTCAGGTGTAACAAACATCTCTTTTGAAAGAAGTTAATTGTTTATATTCATCAAGCCTACTGTATCACATTTAGAAAAAATAGTATATTCACAACTCTTATAGGGAGGTGAAAAAATATAATAATAATAATAATAATAATAATAATAATAATAATAATAATAATAATTCTTTATTCTTATCATCAACAATCACATTATCACTTCTCAAATGTTGAATGATAGAACTGAATTTGCTGAAATGTAATTTGATCAACTTACCTTCATACATGTGAAGAAAACTCAATCTTTTCTTATGATATTACTTGAGGGAATTTTTGTTATATACAAAAAACTAAAAGCTCTAATTTAAGCTAAAATTATTTAATTCATATTTATTCCTTGATCACTATTTTTTAATCCTTTTAGGAGATTGAACTCTATATTGTTCGTGAGTTCATACGACCAGAGACCCATGTATAGAATATGGTAGAAGAAGACAGATGTGTGCTACGGAAGTCCCCCTTTATGATCTCAAGGAAAAATGAGGAAATATGGAGCTAAGGAATCAGGGGATTGTCTCTTAGAAGGCGGGACAAACAATATTTATAAAACTCACCTTTAAAGTTACAAATTGATAATATTAAATATTTTTTTGTTTTGTACAAGGTATGTTTATGAAGTAACGATAAAAAATGGCATTGTCACGGATGTCAGGCATTCTATAAATAGATGTTATTATTTTCCTTTCCTTAATGATGACCAACACTTCGTTAATTGGTCGACATCACAAAATGTTGGTTGAATGAAGACGATGAATGAACTTAGTGGATCAACCCAACAACTGTGATTTAGCATATGATGTCATCAACCAAAGCTGAGCATCTGTATTCTTGAGAACAACATAGGCATGTTGGGATCGATATATGGTTGACAATATTAAAACCAACCCATAAAGGTTTTTTATTGATGTATGCATAGTTCAATAATTTTCTTCTCTTTTTGGTAGATGACTACTAAAAGAATAAGAGAATGAGAACACCAGTTTTGATAATATTTTGTATTTGTAAGATATATATAGGTGAGATATAACATACTAGGCATACTACATTTCAAAGACAAATTCAAAACTTCCTTATGGTAGTAGCGTGACTGTTGTATGTCTATTATAACTTTTCTCTTTCAGATTAATCAGTTCTAATAGACGGTCATGTATAATATGAACCAGATTTGTTTAAACGTAAGGATGTAACTTTTAAATAGAGATGAATAATGCTAGTGTAAGCTTCTCCATTACCATGTATCTCAACTCAACTTTATGTAGCGCTTTACTAATGTATTATATGGTAAATTGACATTTTTTTTTACTAATACCAAATTTACTGCTTCTCCTCTTACTCTAAGATGGATGAATAAGTCCTCTTTTGCTCTTGGACTTTGTCGTACTGGAGACAATGACATTAAAACTTTTAGTTGTTTGAATGTTTGCAAACATTCTTCAGTCAAAGGAAAGTGATTGTCATTTTTCTTGACTCTAAAGAATGTTGAGCGACTCTAAAGAATGTTGAGCAACCATCTCTAGATTTGGATATGAACCAAACCAAGCCTATTATCCACCTGATCAAGGTTTTTAATTTTTTTATGTTCTTTGGATGTGGCATGTCCAAGATTACTTGCATTCTTCGAATTCGGCTTTGATCCCCTTAGGTTTGAGTAAGTATCCAAAGAATTTCATGCGCTTTCTCTAAAGGTACATTTCAATGGGTTAAACATGAAGTTGAAATTTTTAAAAGCATCAAAAGTTTTCCTTAATTATTGATTGTGTTCCTCAAGTAATTTACTTTTAATCAGTAGATGAACAATATAAATTTCAATAGTTTTTCTTTTAATTAACATAAGTTAAGTTCATTAACCTTTGATACGTGGTTCAATATTTTTTAAGGCAAAGAACATCAAATTATACTTGCATGACCCCTCTTTATTTACTTTTTTTTTTTGCATCCATATGATGTATCTTAATCAATTGGTAACCAAATGTAAGTATCAAAACAACTCATATTGAATACCCTACTACATAATCGACTAATTTGTTAATTCTTGGTAAGGGAAGCTTGTCTCACATTTTCCATTTACTATTCATTTTCTAAACCATTATGATTTTTTTAGCCAAATTAAGTATTTTAATTCTTTAATAAAGTTCATGTCCAATAATATTTGGATCTTTTGTTGGAATATTCAACAACGATGGTTGCTACTGACCTCATCTTTTGCTTGATTAACATAGTTATTAGAACGATATTAAGTTGATAGTAGGTGACATCTACGCTTAACCCTTCTCTGTCTTTTACTATCAAGGGAAATGCATTGTAATAGTAGGTGACATCTAAGCTTTAGGTCTATCTTCCTTAAAGATGGTTGGGAATATATCGGCTATGTGCACTACTATCGTTGAACATGCTCATTTTTTGCATCCTCGAGGGATGTCTTTTCCTTGGTTGCTCATGTATGGAGTCATGAACTCTTTTAATTTTCTAGCTCACATTAGCTCCTCAATTAATTCTTAATATGTCAACATTCCATTATGGTGTGCCCCTGATCTCTATGATAGGCACAATATTCATTTGAGACACACATGTGACTTCTTACTTGCATCAATTGGGGCTATATCAAGCACTCTTTGTTCTGAATGGTTCAATAATATTTATTTTGGAAACTGTCAATGAAGTTACTTTTACTGGAGGGAACCAGTTTGGCTTCGATCTTCCCTCTAACCTTCTTCGGATCATCCTATAATCATGGAAATTTTACTCCAATTGGCGAGTTCTTCTTTCAAGAATATTTTGAGCATCTCCCTAAAGAATCAATCTCTTTCTCACTATAATCACTGGGAGGTTACATCCAAAATCTCCCTTCTAGCTCTTGGGCTATGGAAGAAGCTAATAAGAAATTATATTCCTAAACCAAAATATGAATGTTGGCTAATTACAAAAGCTCAACTAAAGTTCTTGGTTTTTTAGGACCAAGAGCATAATTGAATGGGCCCTCAAGCAAGCCTTGAGCCAGTGTTACGTGAGCTATAATAGTTTCCATATATATTATGTCAAGAATCTCCCATTGAAATATGGTTATGAAGCTTCTCAAGCTCTCTATAGGCTTATATGTAATCTTGAAAAAAAGTTTGAGAGTCATTTATGGCTTTTGGGCACTAATGAACTGGGTTATAAACATCGACATGAAATCAATAAATGAGGTGATTACTTCCATAGATAAGTTATCGAATCAATGTAGAGCTTATTCTTTCAGCATCATCAAAACTAAATGATATTTCACGGTGTCGTTTATCTGTAGTTGGCACATAACTGAATCAAATAAAGCTATGTGTTCAGTTGTGTCAGGTATTCTTTTGTATTACTCCAAAGATGAAATCTTGAACTTACCTGGTGATTTAGCCACTACTATCACACTTGAAAATACATTCTCCATTGTTTTTAGCTTCTTCATTTTTTCATCTACTTATTCTTCTGAGAATTTATGATCTTCTTCTGGGCCATATGACTCATGTTTTTTTCTTCTATAGTCTTGAGAATAAGGCTCTTAATGGCCTTGCAAATGTAACTCCCATCTACAAACCTCCAATCCTAATGATTCGAAGAGTGCATTCTGGCACGATTTCTCATGTGAGTTTTAGAATCACCTTCTCTTACCTCTCATATCATCATTTTTGTTTGCTCTTTTAACTTGTTAATCTGTTATATCATAAACACTCAGGTGCAATCCATCTTTTTTTTCATGTTCCCTCTTGTACCGAAGTCCTCTTTATTAGATTTGTGTATGAAAAACCTTTTTTCGTTCTATATTATTTTTTATGAATTGGTATACTTACTATAATACATAAAATACAATATAGTATAACATTCAAATGAAAAATCAAAATTCTCATTCATATTTAGCACAATCCATTCAATAATGTATCTAAAGTTACTTGGAAAAATTTTTCTAAATCTTTGTGGTATTGATTTTGTATTAAAATATCAAATTCTCATACAAAATCAATGAAATTGAAATTTAAAATAGTATAAAAATAGCCAATTGATTAAAAAATATTAAAAGCGCCGCATGACATTGAATATTAAATTTAGAAGCAATTGTATCTTCATATTTTTTAATAAATTTTGTCTTAAATTATTCTTCAAGTTGGATCTTGGCTTGGAACCCCAGCTGCCTCAAGATAAGCTAAAAATATTAGCTTATAATGAATG
>JXCR01095871.1:154771-215871 GCA_002079205.1 Phalaenopsis hybrid cultivar | reverse complement strand
AGAGCGGGATTGAAAATTTGGAGGCCAGAAATGCACATAATGATGAATTAACAAGACATAAGTTTGAGTATGATGTTGCATATGATGATGCTATGGTTAGATACATGAGGGGTGACCACTCAATATAGTTTCCTAGTCACCCTATCTTTACTCCTTATCAGCAGCAAAACTTTGATGTAGAGGAAGAAGAAGAAGAGGAAGATGATGGTGATGTATTTTTAGTCATACTGTTGATCTTTTATTTAATTTATTGTTTGTTGCTTTTTATTGTTGTTATTGTTTAATTGTTAAGTTTGAAACTTTGATTTGTATTTAAATGTAGTGTTGTGAACTATAAACTATAGAAATGTTATAAAGTTGGAAATTATTTTAATAATATTATTTGTTTTTAGTACTTTGTTGTATTTTAATTTTTAGTTAACTCTTTCTTAGAAAACATTTTTATATATTATATGTTATTTACACTTTTAAGTTTTGTAGTATTTCATATTAGCGCCTGCAATATTTTAGAGTTAAGTTTCAAAATCAGAATCTTCAACAGCTAAGTCTTTTCTTTATGTATTAATTGTTTTCTTTCATCCATAAATTTCATTTTTTAATGCTTAATCTTTTAAAAAGTTAAGCTTGGGGGGTTAAAAAAATTCATTTTTAAGAAAAAGAACTTAATTTTGTTTGTGCTCAATGAACTATATTTTAAAATTTTTAATTTAACATGACCTATGGTGGTAGAGCCTAACTTAGCATAACTAAATTTACGTTTCTAAATATATAGTAAACTTAAGTAAAAAATTTTCAATAAAAAAGGTTAATTTTAGAGATTAAGAATTTGGTATGAGAGAATAAGACTATGTTTTTCCATTATAAGCAATGGAATTTGTATTTTTGAAGTATTAAGAATCTTAGAATTTCATGTAAGAAGAAAAGAATAAAACTTTAAGAAAAATCATCAAAGCTAATATGAATTTATAAAGTGAATGAATGTGAAAAGTTTTTAACTTTATAAAAAAAAAGATAGTGAAGTTCAAAATCATTAAAGACTATCCAGATATAGTAATCCTCACATATATAAAAAAAGAAAAGAAAAAGGATTGAAAATGATCCTGAAAAAAAAGAAAGAAAAGAAAAGAAAAATTATTGAAAATGATCCTGAAAGAAAAGAAAAAGATGTGAGGAGATGCCTAATCAAAATTTGGTTTCACTTAAATCAACTTAAAGAATAAGGCTTGGCTAAATTCTCTAAACTTGTATTCAAGTACAAGCATATTTACTAAAAAAAAATCATGAAATTCTTTTTCATATGAATATTCTAAGTGGCTTTAATATGACAATTTGTAATTTTTTCTTGAAAAGAATAGAGAATCAGAAATCTTAAACTTGACTGCTAGATATTCTTATACCTTTAGTATTAATTGGAGTTTTTTAAATTTTTCTTAAGTTATGTTATTATATTTATTAGTCCAAAATATGGAAATCTAGAAGTTAAAACTCTTTGTCATAAGTCATATTTTTATGTAGTAAAGGAGTTACTTAAGGACAAATAACATTTAAGTTTGGGGGATTTTGATGGACCAAAAATAGATGCATTTTTATATCTATATTTTATACTCATTTTTGGTGATATTGAACTTTAAATGAAGGTATTTTCATGTTTTGTTGCAGGTTGATGATTTTTATGACTTAAAGCAAAAATGAAGCAAAAAAGATGGAATTTGAAGTCAAAATGGCATTTTGGAAAAATTACTCGGCGCCTGACTTGGCGCCGACAACGCCATTTGACAGAGAATACATAATTAAATTTGGACCACGGGCGCATACGGCGCCATCATGGGCGCCGATGGTGCCAAGGTCGGTTCTGGGCAAAATTCTAGAAGATTCGATGAATTTGGACGCTTTTTGAAGAGTTATTGGAGGCATCTCTTAGAAAACCAACATTATGTTTTATTTAAGTGGTAGTTAGAGGGGGCTATAGTGTAATTGAGTTTACTTAGTGTTCTATTGTTTAGTGCGGTGAGTCTAAGTGTGATTTTTTCATAAGAGTTATTAAAAGAGGGAGAGAAGTGAAAGATTTCTTCTTCAATGCATATTTAAAGACAAAATCAAGAGTCTTGTAAAGAGAGAAAGAGTCCAAGAGAGGCTACAAGGGATTTGCTTTGAGAAATAGTTACATATCAGTGGTGTTTGGTTATTATTGTTGTATAAACTTTCTTTTATTTATAAAATTTTTATTTTGTTGTATCTTTCTCATGAGGTCTGAGTAGTTTTCTTTTTTCTTTCTCCCTACTTTGAGATATTGTAAAATGAAGAGCTAATTTAGATGCGTCAATTTTAAAATATAAAATAAATTGTGATGATTTTTTCACTATGTTCTTAATTTAATTTTTGATCTGGCCAATTGAAATGTTAAAATTTGTTGTGAAACATATGATCTAGGAAATAGAGTATGAGTTTTACAACAAAATGAGAATCACATTAAATTCTATGAATGAGTGTTTTGTACATGGAATTGGGTATAAATAAATAGGGAAATATATATATTATTATTATTGGGTGAAGAATTAGAGATTTTAGGATGAAAAACTAAAATCCCAAATTTGGTCTTAGTGTTTAAGAACTAAAGCGAGAGTTAGCTTTCAGGGGAAGGGAAGTGGGAGCTCTAGACTGATAGTCAGTATCCTCCCAGCCTAACCACAGATTTAGAGACTAAACCTAAGATTAGTCAACGATTCTCTATAGCACTTGACTAAAGGTAGAGAATTAAAATTGCTCATATTTAGCATAATACAAATTTAAACCATTTATCTCTCTCATTTAACTAATAACTCATTGTAGTGGGAAAGATGATTTCTCATATTTGATAATTTCTTCACAGAAACATAGTTTGTAGTTATAGTTTAACTTTACTTTACAGTCTTGCTATTGATAATTTAGTTCTGATAGCACCTTAAACATTTGAAATTAGTATAGTAGACTTTCTTTATTATTGTGAAATTACTAATTTAAATTCTCATCTCGAATTTAAACCTTCCTCGTGTGATCGATATTTGGGGCTTAAACAAAAAGTCTTGTATTACATGATAAAGATATGTATACTTGCGTAGAATCCCGACATAAATTGCTTAAATTTCTTATTAATGAATAATGAACCAAGTTTTTTGGCATCGTTGCAAAGCAGAGTCATCTTCATTAATTTTACACAACTATAATTTTCGAGATTAAAAATCCCGTAAGACATAAGCATTAGAAGAATTTATTTTCATTTAGCTTATGATGGGCGACATGTATGACAATTATAATATCTTGAATTTATAATAATACTAATAAAAGCCTTTTCTTTTTCTGTTGGTCAAGTTATATATAATCAACAAAAAAAATTATTTAGTTTAATCCCCTCACTAGCATCATGTCAAATGTTGAATGTCAATTTAAAGAAAAAAAATGCAATGGATAAATGTTCAACTATTTAAGATTATTATATCATCCATAACTATATATGATTACACATGTAATAATTTATGAATATTATTACAAAATTATATTAACTCAAAAGAAAAAAATAGGATATAAAGAGAAATAAAAAGAAATTCTTTGGAGATTAAGCACCAAATGATCTCAATATGCTCCTCCTACTCCTCCTCGTTAGAGGATACTATCTTCTACTAGATTTCAACACTTTTATCTTCTGATAAGAATGAAGGGTCTTTAAATGTCTGGCTAAAAGATAAAAACTTGATGTTAACCCCAAGTTTGTGGTGCATTAGAAAAATCCCTTCAAGAAATCTCTAATGAATAACTATTTCATATATTGGTGGTCCAACTCCTTTAATTCAACCTCAAAAATATCATCATGGACTTTTTGAACAAGAGCTTGAATGATTCTCTTGAAAGGTATGGACATATTGAAATCCTCAATGGCTTTTGATACGAGTATAAAATCATTGATTTCATTTACTGACAGTTAGTTTTACAACTTCATATTTTAATATCTAATAGCTAACATCTTTGTCTGAGAAACCTTTAAACTCTTCATACGATCAATAAGATCATATCGGGCACTACTAGTTGATGTTGTGCTTTATCAAGTTGTTTATTTTACAGAGAAAGTGAAGCTAATATAGTAGACAAATCAATTATACACTTTACTAGTTCACTTTCCAAGTCAAATACCTCATTTGCCTTGACATTGTACATCCGCTTATACTTGCCTTGAAGATATTTAATCATTATGGACTCTATATGAATGGAGAGGCTAATCTTGAGTAAGGATTCTTCTGTCACCTATTTGTTTAAGAAATATACCTCACACTGAAAGCTTATAAACACTCAAAGCAAGGTTCACTATTAATGGTTAACGCCACATCCTCAAACTCCAAAGTCTTTTTGAAACCTTTTACAGCTCATGTGTCATAAAAAAATTTCTCGCCAAGCACATCTCACGAAGCATTTTAAATAAGACATTCCTTTTATAAGTCGTGATCATATGAGTCTCAATTTTACCAAGTTTATAGTCAAATTGTATGTCTTAATATGATAATCTTAATAATGTCAAAAGTGATACAATCTGAATTCAAATGAACTTTGATCAAACACTTGAAGTCTAACCACAAGCTTTGGTACATCATGTAAAAGCCAAATTATCTCAAAATTTGGCATGCTTATGATCAAATTGAGCTTCTCGACTAGATGAATCCAATGAACCTAAGATCATTTAATTTCTAGATCGTTAAGATGCTAAAATCTTTAAAAAAAAAAAGTATCTATGATCAAGGGAATTGATGTTGATCGTTGGATGGAGTATTTTGAGAGATTGGTCAGTTTAACCAAAATTTTCCTCACAAAATTTATAAATAGGCCCCCCACTCTTCTTTTGAAGCAGGGAGGAGAAAAGAAGAAAGTGAGCTAACTCATAAAACATTACACTTGAAGTTTATCGTCTATCACCAAAAGTTCGTTGTCGACTATCACCAACAATTGTTATAGCCAACTGTGATCTCTATAACCCCCAACAATGGCTTTTATAGCCAAATACAACTATAGTGATCACAACTATAAATCTTGCACCAAAACTATTATTATAAAACTATGATAGTCAATTTTTATAATCTCATCTTCCTTAATGTAGGAGAAAAGTGGGGACATCTATATTTGTAATTTCCCATTGGATTACTTGATTGGGCTAGACCTATGATTTTTCCCTTTTATAAGATTTCTCCATGTTGTCTTCTGCACTTTTATCTGTGTGCGTGCTAGAAAATTATACAGAGCAAAAGCATAACATTTCTTTGTTGTTTTGAATTTTCTACCACTCAAAACGAATAAATAATATTTATGCTTGTTTATATATCCTCTATTTATTTATATGACATTATTGAGTTAACAATTATAGTTTTTTATTAACCAGTTTATAAAAATAAAGGTTAAATAACACCTAAAAATGGTTTAAGCCTAACAACCAACACTTTAATTGTCAAACTAAATCAACCAAATTACGATTGGTTCTTTCGTTGCCAAATAATGCATGTTCTGAATTGACCGTCCCTACTAAAAATTATGATCGCCAAAATATACTTAGCCAAACTCTCCAGCTAAACATTATTGCCTGCATACGCCAAAAAAAAAATTGTTGCATGTCATTATCGACAATGTCAACGCTTCTATCCGCCATCAACGTCAACACACGTTGTGTCCATATTGTGGCCTATCAAAGCCAACGCAATCCTTACCCGAAGTCACAAACAATGTCAATCACCACTAAAATTGATACATGTCATCTATAATAATGCCAAAACTCATTAGGAATGTGCATTATTTGGTCATAATAAAATAAATAAATGTAACTTGATTCTACGTCAATAAATTTTCACCATCCGACACGGATCTCAAATTGTGGCATCAATCTTCGGATAATTTTTTTAGAAAGAAATGTATAAAGTTCAACTAAAAATCACCAAGAACTCCAATACATGCAAACTTATCGTTAAACTGACCGACTCAATGAGACAAACAAAATGATACTAAACTTAGTTCAATTCAAGTCAAATCAAGCTCATTTTGGGTGGTTGATTAGAAAGTAATCTAAATTCTAAATTTGACAAGCTTATCAAATTGAGCACCTTGACGAGATGAATCCAACAAGCCTAAGATCACTCAATTCCAACACAACTAAGTCCTCAAATATCCATAGAATGTCATACAATTCAAGAGATCTCTCTGGGATGTCTGATGAAGAGGACCAAATTATTCCTTATTTACTAAGAGGTCTCTCCTAGACTCTTTAAATAGCGCCCTAATAGGGGAAACCTAAACCTAAGCCTGAAGAAAGGCCAGGAGAAGGAGTTGAGGCCCAATGTCATTTCTGCATCGAAAATCATGTGAATGCTTCTTGTTTCAACAAATACCAACCACGATTGACCACCACTCGCCGACCTATGCTGACCACCATCGACAGCCTCCTGCTCTTTGCAACAAGACCACTTGCAGAATTGTGATGTGCGTAATGGAATCTCGGCATACTTTAAAAAGCAATGAAGTACGATACGATGCAATAATACACCTCAAAGATAGTGCAACAACTCACTCAAAGTTGGTACAATNTATAGTCAAATTGTATGTCTTAATATGATAATCTTAATAATGTCAAAAGTGATACAATCTGAATTCAAATGAGCTTTGGTCAAACACTTGAAGTCTAACCACAAGCTTTGGTACATCATGTAGAAGCCAAATGATCTCAAAATTTGGCATGCTTATGATCAAATTGAGCTTCTCGACTAGATGAATCCAATGAACCTAAGATCATTTAATTTCTAGATCGTTAAGATCCTAAAATCTTTAAAAAAAGTATCTGTGATCAAGGGAATTGATGTTGATCGTTGGATGGAGTATTTTGAGAGATTGGTCAGTTTAACCAAAAATTTCTTCACAAAATTTATAAATAGGCCCCTCACTCTTCTTTTGAAGCAGGGAGGAGAAAAGAAGAAAGTAAGCTAACTCATAAAACATTACACTTGAAGTTTATCGTCTATCACCAAAAGTTTGTTGTCGACTACCCACCAACAATTGTTATAGCCAACTGTGATCTCTATAACCCCAACAATGGCCTTTATAGCCAAATAAAGCTATAGTGATCATCAACTATAAATCTTGTACCAAAACTATTATTATAAAACTATGATAGTCAATTTTTATAATCTCATCTTCCTCAATATAGGAGAAAAGTGGGGACATCTACATTTGTAATTTCCCATTGGATTACCTGATTGGGCTAGACCTATGATTTTTCCCTTTTATAAGATTTCTCCGTGTTGTCTTCCGCACTTTTATATGTGTGCGTGCTAGAAAATTATACAGAGCAAAGGCAGAACATTTCTTTGTTGTTTTGAATTTTCTACTACTCAAAAGGAATAAATAATATTTATGCTTCTTTATATTTATCCTCTGTTTATTTATATGACATTATTGAGTTAACAATTATAGAAAATAATACATAACTTTTTTTATTAACCAGTTTATAAAAATAAAGGTTAAATAACACCTAAAAAATGGTTTAAGCCTAATAACCAACACTTCAATTGTCAAACTAAATCAACCAAATTATGATTGGTTCTCCTCAATTTTTCGTTGCCAAATAATGCATGTCCTGAATTGACCGTCCCTACTAAAAATTATGATCGCCAAAATACACTTAGCCAAACTCTCCGGCCAAACATTATTGCCTGCATACGCCAAAAAAAAAATTGTTGCATATCATTATCAACAATGTCAACGCTTCTATCCGCCATCAACGTCAACACACGCTGTGTCCATATTGNGACTTTGTAAAAATGCACCCCAAATATGGTGTAATGATATCACTTCAAAAACAATGTAATAATGCTACCAAATCATGGTACAACAATGATTCTGGAAAATGGTGCAGAAATGTACCCCGATGATAGTGTAACAACACTATCCAAAAAATAGAGCAATGATGGGCTCAGAAATGGAAAAGAAATTCACTCAAGATAGTGTAACGATGCCTCCATAAAGATGGTGCAATGGCTTACCTTAATAATGGAATAATGACACACAATGAGTATAATAACTCCCCACCACTACGACTTATATGACTAAACACTGCCTACATGATCCATAGCTTGTGCAGCTCCTAACTCCAACTTCTATAGCCTAGGGACATTACCACAACTTGTGCAACTCCTGAGTGCAATCTTTGTGGCCTAGGGACATTGCCACAGTTCACCACTATGACCTATGTGACCAAATACATCCTACGCACATAGCTCGCATAGCTCTTAAATATGATTTATGCGACCTACAGATGTCATCACAGCTCATCACTAAGGCCAGTGTGATTAACTATGACCTACATGGTTCATGGTTCACACTTCATGTGGCTTCCAACTCCGACCCCTGTGGCCTACGGACTTTATTGTAGCTCGCCACAATGATTAATGTGGCCAACTACAACCTATGTGACTCACAGCTCCTTTAACTCCTAACTACGACCGACAATTCTGAAGCAAGCACCTACGACTTACATGATGAACTATTACCACTACTTTTCAATTGTAGCTTTTATAATAAGCTGACTCTACAACCACCACTTATAGCATTCATGGTGAGATAATGCTTTTATAACAATCGATTACAATCTTTGTGGCTCGTTACAACTAATATTGTTGACCTATAGTTGTACATCAACATTTTAATTTCAAGAGGAGAGTGGTGACACTTAGTTCCAATTATATAGTGGATTCTTTCAAATGGGCTACATCTCATGGGTTTTTTCCTAGTTTCATGGTTTTTCACGTATGAAATTAAGTTGTTTCCTTTTGTTTACTTTTCTTTTACTCTAATATAAGCTGAATTTTTGTGCAACGTTAAGACACTAAATAATCAATCTATTGATGTTCTGATACGCATTAAAATTTTATATTGCTTATTTTATTTGGTTTAGCTTTGAAATTAGGGATATAAATTATTTTTTTATTAGTAATTTTTTTTATTTTTGGATTAATTTGTGAAACACTTTTCAGATTAAAAAAAATCAATTAAAAATAATAAATTAAAGCCAATACTTTAACTTAAATTTTTGGTTTCGCTTTGTCTTCTTAATTAAGATTTCAGACTCAGGCTTCATTTGACGGGAAAAAATTTGTGTGCGATAGATGTACGCAGCGCTGCGTGCGATATTGGGGTACATCGAAGGTACAAGCCCTTGTAACCTCCATGTAACCTCCCTGTAACTTACGTGTAACCTCTTAATATATGATAACAAAAGCGTGAAATTTATTTTAGGGTACAGATAAGTTACAGGAAGTTACAGAGAGGTTACAAGGGGTTATACCGTGGATGTAACCCCATTGTACCCTCGGTATAACCCCAATATCGTACGCAACGCTGGGTACATCTATCGCACGCAAATTTTTTCCCATTTGACGAGTTTTGCCATTTGGTAAAGTTATTTTGAAAACGCTCCTTCAACAAACAAAAACTTTTCTACGGGTAATGTGCGGCAACACAAAAAAAGTTCACAATGTTCTCAAATGAAACCTTAAATAAGTCAACGCTGCAATGTCCCCCCTTAGCATATTATCCAATTAATAATAAAATTGTTTAGAATTTGCTTATTCAGGATTTCTAATTAATTTTCAATTTTGAGATTTTCATTTGCTATTCATTCTTTTCATTTGCTCTCATCACTTCTCCTCAATTCTTCATTTCCCAAATGAGTTGTCGCAGGTTGCTCGATGTTTATCCAAATGTAGCAAATCTCAGTTATACAAAATCAAATAAAAAAATTAAAAAAAACCAAATTATTGTTTATTAAAGTTCACTTTTGCATTCTAAATGGTTACCATGGTTAAAATGTTTGTAAATCCAATATTAATTGGTTTTGCAATTTTTTTTCCATACTGACCAAATGCATGCCTTAAAACTAACTGATGTCAATAAATTTATCACTCACCGCCATGAATAACACTAATAAATGTTGTCACCACTAAAGGTAACCCATGCCATCACCACCTATCGATGCAAATAGTGTTGTCATCCTCTATTGCTAAGAACATTAACATCCACTAAGACTACTAAAGTCAACACACACTATTAACATCATTGTCGAAACCTCCCATCAACGCTAACCAATGCCAAAAAAATTATCACTCAATATTTTAAATAATGTAATAGCCTGTTATATACACTAACGATAAAACATATCAACGCCAACAATCCCATGTAAAGAATGTGATGCTCAAAGTTGCCACTAAGGCTAACACGTGTTATCAACACCAACATGGATGACCGATAATGCTAACAATTTTTTTCCCACCATCATTGATAATGTAATACCCACATAGCCATCAATTTTGATGTTAATCAACACCGATAAGATCATTATTGTACTTATCAACAATATTATTTTTTTTCATCTACATTAAAGCCAAATCATGATGTCAACACTAACTATGATACTCACCGATGCCAATAAGGTTATCACTCATCAATATTAATTACTTTGATTCTTCCCATTCCCACCAAAGTTGTTGGATAGCATTAACACCAATGTTAATGTTTGTCAATGCCATGAAGACCGACATATTAATGATGTTGATGCCTTGTATCAACACCAATGATATCATATGATGTTAATATATCATATGCCATTGCCACCAATTTTGATGTATATTATTGATACTAATATTGACAAATGCTAATGAAAAACAGGATCCCCACTCACTATCACTAAATGGATGATGACTATGTTTAACACTAACGTTGATGTATGTAAATCCTAATAAGGTTTTAGCTCACCTTTACCAAAAATGCTGACACTCATTATTATCATTTGGGATGACACATGCTATCAACACCAATGATATCACATATCATATTTAACAAACTCATTTACCACAATTGATAATAATATGGGAACTTGGCCAATACATGATAATGGTTGATGGCATCTTTCTCAAGACCAGTGTTCACATTCTTATTCTTTGGCCCCCCTTTCTACTAGAAAAACAACCAAACATATCACTACTAATCATTTGAAGACAAATCCAATATCCCAAAGGCCCCTGTGCTTCCACCATATATTCTCTTCCATAATAAATATCTATTATGCTGTATCAATTACGTGCCCATTCAAAAAAAAGGGCATTCTTTATAACCTTGAACATATACTAATAAAATCGTTTTTATTAAGGAGTGTCACATGATTTTTCTTCTTAAAAATTTCACATAAAAATTTACTTATCACTTAAGAGGTTTAATCTTATTGGTGAGCATGCTAGATTTTCAAACTAAAAGTAAGACTACAATTTTTTTCTTTTTGCCATGCAATAATTAAATTATGAATTTTAATGATAAACATTTGTCTAATTCATTTCAAGATAAATTTATTGGCGATTAATTTTTAAGTAGAATATGTTGACTCGAAACTCTTTTTTTTGTTTTAATCAATTTACAAGTTTTTGTGGTTTACTTTTCCATATTTTTCATTTCAACTGAATTGTCAAGGTTGCATTCATTGGCAACAACAAGACGAGAGCTAAACCTCTTTGGTTGAATATTTCTTATATTCTTGGACTTCTTTGAAGAAAAATTCAATATACTATTAGTTAATTTTTTATTTTTATTTAGGGTAATGTCATACTACCAAATGGGTGATTTTGTTGCAATAAATTGAAAAACCCATGTATTGAAAATATATTGTGAAGTACTTGGTATTGTTTGATTATTTGTAGAGTAAATTTAGAAGTTCACTTTTTTTTTTAGCTTTCAAAATAAAATTAGTATTTTATGATTTGGGTTTGTTGGTGGTGGTAGATCCGAAGCTAGTGGCAAATAGAGTTGTGGGGGTAGCCTACAACAAGCAGGCAGTTAACAGTAACAACAATCGATAGGAATTGACAATCGGTAAGTATGGAGTTGTGGCATCAGACGACACTAATAANCCGAAGCTAGTGGCAAATAGAGTTGTGGGGGTAGCCTACAACAAGCAGGCAGTTAACAGTAACAACAATCGAGAGGAATTGACGATCGGTAAGTGTGGAGTTGTGGCATCGGACGACACTAATAGATTTATCATATAATTAAAGCTACTAGTTATATAGATATCATTTGATCGCCATTATTTTTGTAATTTGGTTATTTTACCTAGTATAATTAAGTTATTTACTTTGAACATAAACCAAACTTGCAGGTTTAGATGCTTACTAAATTTATCAAATAATTAATGCACTACAACTCACTTTTATTGTGCTTTTGGTTTGATTGGATTTTTTTTTCTTTTAGAATTTTCATTTTTGAAGGTGGGAAATACTCAACTAGGAATTTCTAAGCTGTCACTCCATGNTATAGATATCATTTGATCGCCATTATTTTTGTAATTTGGTTATTTTACCTAGTATAATTAAGTTATTTACTTGGAACATAAACCAAACTTGCAGTTTTAGATGCTTACTAAATTTACAAATAATTAATGCACTACAACTCACTTTTATTGTACTTTTGGTTTGATTGGATTTTTTTTTCTTTTAGAATTTTCATTTTTTAAGGTGGGAAATAATCAGCTAGGAATTTCTAAGCTGTCACTCCACATCCTAATTGATCCATGTGCTAATGAATTTAACAACATTTTGGTTTTGTCCCTCTAGGAGAAAGGGAAAAGCCTAAGCCTAACAACGTCAATGGATACACCGTTATAGCGAAATGTAGCACAGTGTTCTAAGAAACACAATAAGTGTAAGTTAGGATTTTCAGACGGGATTCCACTAAACTGATTGTTCTGCACCATTTGGATGAAAATTTCAGTTTGAATGTGTTAGCTTCTGCAGTAGAGGTGTGAATTCTTAAGTGAATTTCATCTACCGTAGAGTTAGCATAGTCCCTTAATGATCTATGTGCATAATGAATTGGTCTGTGGATTGGTTCCTGAATTTCTGGGTTGTTCGCCATCTCTCTCATGGGTTGTTCAAATATCTTTTATTTTTTTATTTTAATAATAGTTCCCTCTAACTCAGAATCGTATGGTGCAAGTCCATTGACCCTGAACTACGCATACACAAACTATAGAATCTAATAGGTAGAGTTCACAAACAATCACACAACAAATAATTTTTTTTATTTTTTTAGTTTTTCAAAATAGGAAAAGCAAACTAAACACAATCAATTAACACTAAAAAATTTTCAAGTCTAAGAACTAGAAGTTCAAAAAAAAATTCTTATAAGTTAAATATATCGTTGTTCCCTGACAACAACGCAAAAAACTTGATACCTACTTCCAGGCGTAACTACACTCTAGGGGCTCAAGCAAGAGCATGTGTCGTATCAGTAATATCAGATTTTTTTATTTTAAAATGTTGATCCCACAGGGAACGAGGAAATTTAGACTTAAGAAAAGTTTCAGCCTACTAGGTTCACCCCTAGGCCAGAATTTAGATTAGGTTAAAGTCCTACAAACTAATCCTACAGTATCTAAAGCAAGTGTAAAGTATAAATTCTATAGAAATTCTATTTAACTAGGATTTGGATTGATGAACATCAGGTTCTAAAGCTACCCTCCCTTTTAATGTTGTAAGTGGAGTGAAAGAAATGCGAAGTGTTAGTTGTACATTTGGCTAGTGACAAATTAAAACACTCTCTTCTTTGCCCTCTCCCTAGTGCATAAAAAAGATTGGTTAAAATGACTTTAATTCCTTAAATTTTATTTTAAACCCAACAATGATTATTTTCTTAACATTTACATCTCTCTACGAAGCATATCAATCTATACTCCACAGTTCTATGTGACTAATCTAGCTAGTTCCACCATAGCTCTCCCAAGTCATTATGGTTCACAACACATTTTAACAATTCACTTGGCCAAAATGAAAAGTAAATGAAGATTTGAAGGTTAATCATCACATTAAGTAATTAAAAGCAATTTTACAACACTTAAAATTCTTACACATCCTACTTGATCATCATAAGGTAAGGTAAAAAGTTATACTCAAAAAGCATAAAATAAACAACACACCAAATCATTGAAATAAGAGAATTTTACCATCCAAATGTTTACAACATAAATACAATAAGAAATACATAATGAACTTTCTTCCTCTCCTTTATAATGACTTGAAGCTTCACTAATGCTTCCCTTGTTGTTGGCTGCTACTTCTAAAGGATCTCCTTATTCTCTGCCTTAGTAAAAAGAGGAGATTCTACATTAGGCTGCAAACTCCCATCAATCTCGTTAAATTCATCAATCTTAAACCTACTAGCTTCAATCTATCAACAACCTTCAACAACTAATGAAAACTCTCTTACATAGACATAAAATAGACCCACTTTTTAGCCCCAAAAGACCACACCCTGGCCTTCCAATAACTCCCCACGGCATGCTCCTGAACTTCTCAAAATTGCCTCAGGTATTTGCTGGCGCCTAAGGGCTGAAGCCTAGGCGCTAGTCTCTCGGTTTGCATAGAATGACCTAGGTGACTTGACGCCCAAGGGAGCGATGCCTAGGTGCCGATTTCGTGGCACCTTAGCACCAAGTGGGTGGTGCTTAAGTGTCATCTTCTTGGTTTTCCAAGTAAGGGACTAGCGCCTAGGCGCCATGGATCATTTTATTCTTTTGCTCCAAGTTTCCCTCCACAATGTTCCACTCCCAATACCTACTGTACCTACAAGAAAAACATGAAAGCATCTTTATTTAAAGTGCAATGTCATCAATAAAAATGTACAAAATATAAAGAAATTTAAGCATTCTTTTATACACATAAAAAATATCCTAAATTTAATGGTTACTTGCCCTCAAGTAACACTATAATTAAATACCAAATTAGTTAATTTGAGGGAGTGCGTTTCATGAAAACTATGAACAATTTTGCATCAAGAAAGTTATAGTGATGAAAAATATTAACTTCAATAAACTAATCTAGTTCGAGGATCTAAGAAACTTTTCATTCAACCAAGAAACTATGATTTCATTTTTACTTCCAAAAAGAAATTAATACATGTTAAATAGAGTAATCTAGATGCTAAAGAGAGAATGTAAGCACTCCCTTTAAAAAGCATACTAATACTTCCTAAACTTCAATAAACTACGAAATGTAGTGGAGTTGAAAATTTAAATAGACTCTAGTGAAACCATTTTGATAAGGCTTCTCCTCAGGCTTCTCTTCATTTTGAATTTTCTTTTATACTCTTTTTTTCTTGCTTGAGGATGAATATTTCAATCCTTAACACATCTAAATGAGGATTACTATATCTAGATAGACCTTGGCATAATTTTGAATTCCAATATTATCTCTTTAAATTAAACACTCCACATTCATCTTCTTTTTAAGAAAAAATAAAGATTTATTAGATGAAAATTTAGTTTTAAGGATGCTTAATTCATGTGAAGTATATATCTAAGTGCACCTAATTTAACAAATATGTAGCACTTTTTAAAAGTAAAAAAAAAAGTCGAATCAAGTTTCTACATGTTAAAATGCAAAATTAACCCAACAGTAGTCTAGCCTAATTTACATTATGTTTAAAATGAACAAACTATGTTTTTCTTTTATCAATGTTGTGCAATTTCAAATTTAAGCCCACATTCCTCAAATCACTTAATATTTAAGAGACTCCCCCACCCCCAAACTTATTTATAATCATATTCAACAATTAAAAACATGAATGTAAATGAGGAGAAAATATTCCAAAAATACTTCCTACCACATGCGTCTATGATCAAGATCAACAGGTATAAACAGGAATAAACATATATGAAATAGCAAGTAGATCTAAACTAAATAGAATACTAATTAAAATAACATCAGAAACTCTAAATTTAACAACAAGAAAATACAAACAAGTTTCACAATAAAAATACAGGCTGGTCCAAATAAAAATACATCCGTAGAAACAACAGTAAATAAAAATAACATCTAGTACATCCAAATAAATAAAAAATAAAAATAAAAACTATTCCTAATCCTCATCCTCATCATCCTCATCCTCATCATCATCATCCTCATCTTCTTCATTATCCTCTTCTTCCTCTTCAAATTCCTCTATCAGTTGGCAATGCTCATAGGGTTGGTAGAGAGAATCTACAGGGAACGCAACAGTTATATTGAAGAAATACACATTTAAACTATCCTAAATTCCATATAATAATAAATAAATGAGATGTACAAGAGCAAATCAACATATTTTAGCTACAAAATATGTTCATAAGGTGTGCGTGATGCCAAAATATGGAGTACAATATAACTTTACTCTGTAAAAACTGGAGTACAAACATGTTGTACTCAATACATATATCCAAACAACTTTAAACTTCATTTAAAAACAAATAAATGAAGTTTCAATCATAAAACAACAAGTATAAGCTATAAAGTGTGCTCTCAAGGTGTATAATATAACAAAAAATAACATGATAATACTCTGAAAAAACTAGAGTTCATACATGTTGTATTGGAAAAACATAACTAAACTATCTTAAACTTCATGTAAAAATACATAAATGGGATTTTAACCACAATTTAATAACTCTACGCTACATAATATATTCATAAGGTGTATGTTATGTCAAAATACATAGCATGTGATTGTAGAAAAATTAAAGTATAACCAGATTGAACTAAAGAAAAATACATCCAAACAACCATAAATCTCATGTAGTAACAAATTTGAAAAGCTAGAGTACAACTAATCAACATGGTTGTGCTCCAAAAAATGGAGTACAATATTGTTATATAGATGAAAAATGCATTTATTGTTCATAAATATAGTAAAAAAATAATAAAAAAAAAATTATCAAGTTGAGATAAAATATTTATGTGCAATGAAACTATTGTAATTAAACTAATGTGTGGATGTGGTTTACCCGAGAAGAAAATTAAAAAAAAAAGACAAACAGACATCCTATGTTGTGTATTGAAGCTAACTTTTTCTTTATTTCTCCAAAATTGAAATGTTCCCCAAAGCAGAATGTTTGGTTATTGAGAGAAATGAGGAACCCTGAGGCCTAAAAATGGAATGAAATTTTTGGAATGCTCAATCTTGAATTTGAAACTCTTGGTGGATTATAATCATAAACTGAATGTCGGGTGACGGCGAGAAATGAAGAACCCTAAACCCTAAAATCAAAATGATGAATTTGAAATGCTTAGTAGATATCAGACTCGGTTGGGTCTGGCTTCACTATTTCATATGCATTTACATATAAAATATATGTAAAATAAGTGTCAAAGTTAAATTGTTTTTTGGATGTAACTCTATATCTAAACTCCGCACATAATATTTCGCATAATCATGACACCTATATAATCATCTGAAGCCCTAACAACACCTAAGATCCTAATAAATAATTAACCATATCATAATCCAACACTACCCCTAATTTGTTTTGGTTCATGCTATTGCGGTTAACTTAGCCTCTGGCATCGAACACTTATCTCACATTTAGAAACAATGCTTTTGATGGCCTACCTAATTAGTAGCATGTTCTTTTAACTCCACAAGAGACACTATGGTAAAATCACTTCAACAATTTAGAGAATCATGATGTTCACAATTATTTTCTACTAAATTATAAGATTTTTTTAACTTAGTAAAACCATGTGAATTTTTAGACTTTGTGTAAATACTTGTCCTTCTTGTTGAGCCTATGTTACAAAGTTCTAATAAAAAAAATATTCATATTCTACCAATTCAAAATGAACCTCTCCGACAACACAAAATTTAAATTAGCAGCATTGCACACAATTATTAATACATAAAATGACTGTAAATATGGATTTATAAAGCCGGTTCCAAATAATTGAACTATGTGATATGGAGCACATTCTGATCCATTGCATTTATCTCTATTCGAATCTGAATGTAGCAAGCAGAATTATTTGTCCCATGCTGCGTACGTATTCCCTTCCGGACAAAGCCACTGTTGCATGGAGCCGCCTTAGAGCAGCATATTTTCAACGCATACGCACAAAGATTTATCTCTTCGATTCGGACAATTTGAAGAAAAATTGTTGTGCCCGGACTCCCTATGTAGAGATAAGTTCTGAGCTCAATGAATCGTTTTCATGTGGAGCTGACAAAAAAAAAAAAACTCGTTTTCTTATGATCCGGCCCGGTAATATAGAAAAATATTTCTCCCGTGTTATTCTGCATTATTCAGGTGTTATTGTGGTGGTATTGATGTGTTATTGTGTTATTATAACACAAAAAATTTTCCTAGAACACAATCACAAGAACACCTAAATAATGTGGAATAACACTGGGGAATATTTTCCTGTGCTAAAACGAGTTTTTTTTTTTTTGTCATCTCCACGTGGTGTGATTTCATTGAACATATCTTTTTGGCGGGAAAAAACAAAATAAATTCATTAAGGTATAGATACTTATGCCTAATTATCTCCCACCCCTTTGCATGTAAATAATGCTCTGTTTGGGATGTTTTATATTAATTTTTTTTAAATAAGTAATTAAAAAAGAAAATGATGGGCTAACAGGAATAAAACAAAAGAGTATGTCTTTTTGTTTGGAATTTGTGTTGATATAAAAAAAATAATAATAAATGTTAAAAAATAGTATAAAACTTGATGGAGAAAATGTCATTTTGTCCAAACTCTTAAAAAAAATATTTCATATTTGGACTTAATTNACTCAATACATATATCCAAACAACTTTAAACTTCATTTAAAAACAAATAAATGAAGTTTCAATCATAAAACAACAAGTATAAGCTATAAAGTATGCTCTCAAGGTGTATAAAATAACAAAAAATAACATGATAATACTCTAAAAAAACTAGAGTTCATACATGTTGTATTGGAAAAACATAACTAAACTATCTTAAACTTCATGTAAAAATACATAAATGGGATTTTAACCACAATTTAATAACTCTACGCTACATAATATATTCATAAGGTGTATGTTATGTCAAAATACATAGCATGTGATTGTAGAAAAATTAAAGTATAACCAGATTGAACTAAAGAAAAATAAATCCAAAAAACCATAAATCTCATGTAGTAACAAATCCGAAAAGCTAGAGTACAACTAATCAACATGGTTGTGCTCCAAAAAATGGAGTACAATATTGTTATATAGACGAAAAATGCATTTATTGTTCATAAATATAGTAAAAAAATAATAAAAAGAAAAATTATCAAGTTGAGATAAAATATTTATGTGCAATGAAACTATTGTAATTAAACTAATGTGTGGATGTGGTTTACCTGAGAAGAAAAAAAAAAAGACAAACAGACATCCTATGTTGTGTATTGAAGCTAACTTTTTCTTTATTTCACCAAAATTGAAATGTTCCCCAAAGCAGAATGTTTGGTTATTGAGAGAAATGAGGAACCATGAGGCCTAAAAATGGAATGAAATTTTTGGAATGCTCAATCTTGAATTTGAAACTCTTGGTGGATTATAATCATAAACTGAATGTCGGGTGACGGCGAGAAATGAAGAACCCTAAACCCTAAAATCAAAATGATGAATTTGAAACGCTTAGTAGATATCAGACTCGGTTGGGTCTGGCTTCTCTATTTCATATGCATTTACATATAAAATATATGTAAAATAAGTGTCAAAGTTAAATTATTTTTTGGATGTAACTCCACATCTGAACTCCGCACATAATATTTCTCATAATCATGACACCTATATAATCATCTGAAGACCTAACAACACATAAGATCCAAATAAATAATTAACCATACTATAATCTAACACTACCCCTAATTTGTTCTGGTTCATGCTATTGCGGTTAACTTAGCCTCTGGCATCGAACACTTATCTCACATTTAGAAACAATGCTTTTGATGGCCTACCTAATTAGTAGCATGTTCTTTTAACTCCACAAGAGACACTATGGTAAAATCACTTCAACAATTTAGAGAATCATGATGTTCACAATTATTTTCTACTAAATTATAAGATTTTTAAACTTATTAAAACCATGTGGATTTTTAGACTTTGTGTAAATACTTGTCCTTCTTGTTGAGCCTATGTTACAAAGGTCTAATAAATAAAATATTCATATTCTACCAATTCAAAAATGAACCTCTCCGACAACACAAAATTTAAATTAGCAGCATTGTACACAATTATTAATACATAAAATGACTGTAAATATGGATTTATAAAGCCGGTTCCAAATAATTGAACTATGTGATATGGAGCACATTCTGATCCATTACATTTATCTCTATTCGAATCTGAATGTAGCAGGCAGAATTATTTGTCCCATGCGGCGTACGTATTCCCTTCCGGACAAAGCCACTGTTGCATGGAGCCGCCTTAAAGCAGCATATTTTCAACGCATACGCACAAAGATTTATCTCTTCGATCTGGACAAATTGAAGAAAAATTGTTGTGTCCGGACTCCCTATTTAGAGATATGTTCGGAGCTCAATGAATCGGTTTCACGTGGAACTGACAAAAAAAAAATATTCGTTTTCTTGTGATCCGGTGCGGTAACATATGGAAATATTACTCTCGTGTTATTTCGCATTATTCAGGTGTTATTATGATGGTATTGATGTGTTATTGTGTTGTTATAACACAGAGAATTTTCCTAGAACACAATCACAATAACACCTAAATAATACGGAATAACACTAGGGGAATATTTCTCTGTGCTAAAACGAGTTTTTTTTTTTGTCACCTCCACATGACTTGATTTCATTGAAAATGTGGGGAAAAAACAAAATAAATTCACTAATGTATATATACTTATGCCTAATTATCTCCCACCCCTTTGCATGTAAATAATGCTCTGTTTGGGATGTTTTATATTAATTTTTTTTTAAAACAAGAATAAAACAAAAGAGCATGTCTTTTTGTTTGGAATTTGTGTTGATATAAAAAAAAATTAATAAATGTTAAGAAAATAGTATTAAACTTGATGGAGAAAATGTCATTTTGTCCAAACTCTTAAAAAAAATATTTTATATTTGGACTTAACCCAAATGAAATAATTTCCTCCGATATTAATTTTGAATGGCAATGGATCAGCTTTTCATGAATACTTCTGGATGTGACCGGGCATGACTTAAAACAATCATCATCAATCCTTATGAATGTGACGTGCCATGACTTAAAGGAGACAAGTAAGATGGCATGTGACGGTCATGGTGGTGACTACTATTCTAACTCTTCTTATAGAGGTAGCAATGACAACCTAAAGTCGGTGAGTGAGGTGCATAAGAAGGTCGCGATGATCACCAAAGATAGTAAATAGCATGGCATAAAATTCCTTCACAAAATTGTGTTAGAGGGTCATATGAGGTTAAGACATCATGGAAGTAAATGTAACTCAAATTTGGTTCTTTAACAGTGGTCATTAACTTCAAGCAGTGTTTAAAGCTTAGATTGTCCTATATGAGTGAAAATTAAATTAAGTTCATAAATTTTGAAAAAGAAAAGCATTATAGTCCTTATACAAAATATGGTAAATATATTTCCTTGTTTCTAACAATAATGAAAGGAACATATGAGTCCCTTCTTATGTAAAGAAGTGATTGATTTGTTTTGCCCTATGACATATATGAGAACTTGGCAAGCCAAGGGTTGTCCATTACCAAATTGAACATTATAAATAAGATTGATGAGAGTTAGTAATGACAAGAGGATTTATTTGAGATGGTAGAACAAAATTTCATTTAGGTTTGAGTTGATAATGATAATAACTTCTTTTATTAAGGTTTTTTAATTAAGACTAGAAGAAATGGATATAATGTTCATTTAGGTGGGAATAGAATATCATAGAGAAAAGAAATATAAAGTTTCTAGTGGTTTAATCATTTTGGCCTATGTTTATAACAAATATGGACCAACAATAGAATTGTATTACTATCCTTATTATGTTACATGGTTAATTAATATTATAATGAAGAGAGAAAAAGGGAGGCTAAGAAATTAATAGTGAGGTCTTAAATCCTTAAGTGATTGTGCTATTTAGAGCATTTAGTCTAGAAATTATCTTAATATCTCATGCCATTTTGTGATCTTCATGCGGATTTTTATATGTTGCATATTATCGTTAATGATGTTTAGTTTTTTGGTAGCTTTAAAATTGTAGTTATAATCATTATATGGATGTTACAAGGTCCTTACTAATCTTATGGTGCATGATCGAGTTGGAGTGGATGTTGTGGCAATATTGAATATTATCATTGACATGTTGACATAATTGTAACTTTGGTAAAAGAGGTAAAATCATCAAATGAGACTTGTGGGGTCTTAGAAAATAATGATGCATGTCTGAACCAAAATGATTATTATTGTGGTATTAAATGTTGTTAATATATTAATAACTATATTTTATAAACTAAGAGTATAACGAGATTGGGATGGGTCATGTTAAGTTTATGATGGTTCATGTCTAGGAAGAATTTTCAAGTGTGAATAAGTTTTTAAAGAATGAGTAGAAGTACCTAAGGCATAAAAAGGTTTTCAAACAAATCCAATATCTCATCATGATTATGATAATACTACAACACATATAAAGCTGAGATGCAATTGCATAAAATTAAATAGTGTATTTTTCTATTTAAAAATTCTTTAAAGGATAAATTAAATTTTAATTTTTTTATTGCATTATTTTCTATTATTATGTCAATGTTTGTATTCATCAATGGTGTCAGGTTCCCCTAATGTTCATTAGACACATTAACTCAAAAGAAAAGATAATGAACATCTAATAATGTCATTTCAAGCATCATAAAGACAAAAACTACCTTAAGTTGTGATGAGCATAAACATAAGGTAATTTGAATTTATACGATAGGCTAACTTTTATTGAAAGGTTTATATCCAATAGATTCAGAAGAGATCGACCATTTTCCCCCGAGTTAAGAAGGATGCATATTTTCACAAAAATAAAAAGTGTTAGAAGGCATTTGATGATATCAAATGCTACCTATTAAACCTTCTCATGTTGGTGGTTCCATAACAGGGAGGCCCCTTATTCTATACACTGTTGCATTTGATGCATTGGTAGAAGTACCTTAGCTCAAGCTAATGATAAGGGAAAGAAAAACACCCTGTATTATCTTAGTTGGAATCTTATCTCCACAAAAATTAAGTATCCATTAGTTGAAAAGCATTGTTTGGCATTGATATTTGCATTATAGAAGACTAGACATTATATGTAATCTCATTGCATCAATTTGATCTCAAGGGTAAACTCATTACAATATCCAATGACTCGTTCCACTTTGGTGGGATGATTTGCCAAATGGGTTATTTAGTTTGACATTACATACATGTTGCAGTGAGCTCGTAATTGTCAAGCCCTGACAGATTTCTTAACTGCCCATCCTATACCAAAACCTTTTGATGATGAGTTTTTGGATGAGCATGTGCTAGAGTTAGATGCCCCAGAATGGAAGCAATATTTTGATGGTGTGTCTTTCTTAAAGGAAGACCCCTCTGGAGTCGTTCCTCGTGTTAAAGCAAGGATCAGTCTCATATTTGTATCTCATAAAAGTAGTATCCTACATTATTATTATAGCTTGTTAGAGCCTTGAACTAATAACAAGTTGGAGTGCAAAGTGCTAATCCTAAGATTAGATATTTTTATTTAGAAGAACATTAGGAGAATTAAGATTTATGGACTTTAGCTCGTGATAAGACAAGTAACTGGTGCCTAGAAGATATTAAAACCCAAGCTTTGAGCTATCACAACCGGCCTCTATCTCTGATGGCTAATCTTCCCGACATAATCTTTATTAGGATTTCATGATTGATGGATCGTAAGACAGACACTTGGCTCGTTTGGCCAAGGAATTGTCCAGCCCCAACAAAGATATCATGATAGTTATGATGCAAGATCAAATGCTCATGTCACGAGCATGCTTAAATATACTCATATCATTGTCTTCGAGCATGTAACAATAGATTCTCATTGGTTCTACTAACCAAATTTATGATTGGTGATAGGATCTCATCAAATATCAAGTCAGAGACAAGCTCCCAAAGGATCGCTTTTGGAAGCTCAAATCCAAAGGAGAGACTTGTCGTTTATTGTACATTATATTGATACTCGTTTGATCAAATGTGGCTCCATGAATTTAACAACAAAAACTTTTATAAGTTCTGTAGCGAGCGGCATGAGGTTATTTACATATTGCATCAATTCGACACAAATGAAGTTAAATATTGCTAGTCCATTGTCAGTTGGCGACCCGATCGGCCAAAATTTGTCCTGCCAAAAGCTTGTCTTTTTGTCCATCAAACTACTTCGAGATTCATGGAGGCTATTTTTTTGGGTGTACATATAAACATACCTCAAATTGTGTGGTATGAACATACATTTCCCCTCTCAATGCTATATTGTATTAATCCCTTCTCAGGTCCTAGAAAAAAGCAATCAATTTCTACTATAAAAATATAAAAATTAAAATCTAGACGTTATATCTTTAAATACACAGGAATTGATGGGTTCGTGTGTAAACCTTCCCATTATAAATTAAATAAATGGCTATTAATTTGAACAAAAAAATGATTTATGCCACACCACACTATCATGGTTTGAATGAACTCTGCAGATAAATAGAAGGTTTGTGAAATAGTTTAAATCCTTGAAATTTGGCACAAGATCAAATCCATTGACATTGACATAAATCGAATAATTCCAAATTATACTATTTTTACATAGCCATCCAAAATATCCAAACGCAAAATATATAATCCTCCTAAATATCTCAATGTAAAATATAATATCAATACTTTATTTTATAAGTCAGAAACCAGTTATTGAATTACGAAGACAAATTTATGCCAGAATTTTTCGTTAGTTAAAACTATAGAATTCATGTCCTTTTCTTTTGTGATATTTCGACTATATTTCAAAATAGAGTTTTTTTTTCTTTTTTTTTTTTGCATTATAATGTAGTCTTTTAATTATTTGTATAAATAATGATTTGTTTTTAAAATTAATTGTGAAGGTCACATTCAAACTTCCCAGTTAAATATAAATACGTCTAGTAAGAAACATAGTAGACCAATGGGAGTAGGCCAACCATAATCAAACCAATGTGAACATTTACTTCAGTTAAGCTAATTCTGGACTTTATGACCCTAAATTTAGTCATTCAGTCTTTATAAATTCTTCCTTGACAAAGCCATCACTTTCAATCAGAACCGCCTTTATTGAACCTTATTACCTTTTCGTACTCTTGTATCTATTTGACATTGAAAAATTATTATGTAAGGAGTTCGGACATAAGCTTTGTCCGGACAAAGGATGTGATGCACGGAGGAAGCGGAGGGAAAAAAAAAATGACTTTTCTGTGTATTGCGTCCACTTGACCAAAAATTTTTTAGCTAACTCTTCTCAAGTTCTAATAGATTCAGGTGCTAACGAATTTAACCACATCTTTGTTTTATCTCTTCATGAAAAAGAAAAAAGTATAAGTTTAACGGTATCATTTAATACGTCATCATATTTAAATGTAATAAATAATTCTAAAAAGCTAGCTAAATGTAAATTGGGTATGGTGTTTCTTCAAACTGATTATTTTGTATCATTTGTATAATCGAAGGTTTAAGTTCAAATGAGGTAGCCCCCACAGCAAGAGTTTAAATATTTAAATGAATTTCATCTACTGTAGGGTTCGCATAATCTCTTAAAGTTTTTTTTGTAAATTATGATGTTCATTTTCAGCTTGCATCCGGACTTTGAACGCATAATTTTCTCTTGAAATTGAAGAAATATACATACCCCTAGTACTTATTTGGTATATTTTATTGTTTTTTTATTGACGAATAATATTTTGATAACAATTTTTTTTACGAGTGTGATATTAATTTTAATTGATTTTCTCATTTATTTCAAAATAAATTCAATAATTATGAAATTTTATTAGGATTTTATTACTTTAATTTATTTTTCTATTCAAATAAAGAAAATTGAAAGTTGAGCACTCTTCACACTTAACTAAATTTTGTGAGACCGGATTGACTGTACTTTCCTTTATTGTGGTTCGTCTTATTTTTCTGTATTACATATTTCACTCCTAAACTTTCATACTTATCTACATAGTAATTTGGTGCTTTAAACCTAGGCATGAAAAGGTGTATTCACTAATTTTAAAAAGAGTTTTAAGTTTACTTTTTTTTGAGTGATTTTACAAATTTTCATGCACTTTGTAAATATGAAAATTTTGATAGGTTGTGTTGTAAATACATAATTTTTTCTTTATTTTTTATGTGATATTTAGGTTTTGAGTGCAATGTGTATAAACATGAAAGTTTAGGTATGTGATGTGTAATTACATAAGAATTGTCTGTTTAGGGTTGGAAAGATTTCCATGCATACCACTTGATTCATATGTACTTACATACCTTTGTGACTTTTACCACTTTGAGTTTGACATCTTACATACCTAACACACAACTCTTCTATATTTACATATCTCACTCCTAAAATTGTATATTTACATACATACGGCTTCGGTGATTTAATCCAGAGGCACATTTCACTCTTAAAAAGTATTCTGGGTTGCTAGTTTAAGTTCGATGGTAAAGATTTGATTGTTATCTGTGTAATTATGAAAGTTTAGGTATGTAATATGTGTGTAATTTAAATAAAAGGTATTGGCTAAGTATAAATTTATATTTGTAGTTTATTTAAAGCTTTTTCATCAGGAAATATTTTGAGAAATAAAATGACATCTTGTCCCTCATCACCAATGGGAGGGAGATTGGGGAAGTCTCTTTCAAGAAAAGTAATAATAATTATGAATACTTCCCATTCACAACTATTTACACTAAACAATCATAATAAGCCTTTGACAATATTGTTGCCAAATCTCCCGGCAATTAATAAAAGAGCAAAATTAATCCAATCTCCCCTAATTAATCCTCCCCTCCCTCCTCCCCAAACATTCGGATTTCGGATGGATAGACTTGTGACCGTTGAGGCGACCGAGCTGGAGCTCCACTTCCGGCCATCGCACCGCTGCACTGCCACCTTCAAAATCACCAGCCTTATCCACACCATGCCGGTCGCCGTCAAGCTCTCAACCACCCGTCCATCATNCATAGTAGACCAATGGGAGTAGGCCAACCATAATCAAACCAATGTGAACATTTACTTCAGTTAAGCTAATTCAGGACTTTAGAACCCTAAATTTAGTCATTCAGTCTTTATAAATTCTTCCTAGACAAAGCCATCACTTTCAATCAGAACCGCCATTATTGAATCTTATTACCTCTTCCTACTCTTGTATCAATTTGAAATTGAAAAATTATTATGAAAGGAGTTCGGACATAAGTTTTGTCCGGACAAAGGATGTGATGCACGGAGGAAGCCGAGGAAAAAAAAAAAATCGACTTCTCCGTGCATCGGTGTCCGTTGTCCAAGGTGGAAAATACTTGGCCAAAAATTTTTTAGCTGACTCTCCCCAAGTTCTAATAGATTCAGGTGCTAACGAATTTAACCACATCTTGGTTTTATCCCTTCATGAAAAAAAAAAGTATAAGCCTAACGACATCATTTGATATGTCATCATATTTAAATGTAGTAAATAATTCTAAAAAACTAGCTAAATGTAAATTGGGATCCTCAGATAGTGGTTCTTCAAACTGATTATTTTGTACTATTTGTATAACCGAAGGTTTAAGTTCAAATGAGGTAGCTCCCACAACAGGAGTTTAAATACTTAAATGAATTTCATCTACTGTATGGTTCGCATAATCTCTTAAAAAAATTTTTTGTAAATTATGATGTTCATTTTCAGCTTGCATCCGGATTTTGAATGCATAATTTTCTCTTGAAATTGAAGAAATATACATACCCCTAGTACTTATTTGGTATATTTTATTGTTTTTTTTATCAGAGTTGATAAAATGGCGAATAATATTTTGATTACAATTTTTTTTTATANAATATTGTTGCCAAATCTCCCGGCAATTAATAAAAGAGCAAAATTAATCCAATCTCCCCTAATTAATCCTCCACTCCCTCCTCCCCATCCATTCGGATTTCGGATGGATAGACTTGTGACCGTTGAGGCGACCGAGCTGGAGCGCCACTTCCGGCCATCGCACCGCTGCACCGCCACCTTCAAAATCACCAGTCTCATCCACACCATGCCGGTCGCCGTCAAGCTCTCAACCACCCGTCCATCAACCTACTCCTTCTCTCCCTCCGCCGTCGCCCTCCTCCCCCCTCTCTCCTCCGCCGTCTTCACCCTCGTACTCCTTCCCACGGCGGCGCCGCCCCTGGTCTCCCCGCCAGACTTTCTCTTCGTCGGAACCGCCATCGCTCCAGCCCTCCACCGCCCCAATTCCGCAACACTCGGACACTTCTTTTCCACCCCTGCTCTCCCTATCTTTCAGGACGCCGCCCTCCCAATCAATCTCGTCGGCCCCCAAGCCCTGCGCTCCATACTCATTCCCGGCGGCGGATCCAGCTCTGCACTCCTCGCCCGTATTATCCCTTCATCCTCTCCGCCGGGGCAATCAATCGACCTGCTACCTGGCGGCGGGAACAGAGAAGAGGAGCTCGAGAGGCGAAGTGCAGCAAAACGTTGGAGATCGCGGTGGAGAAGAAGCTTCTGCATCTTGAGGAGTTTGTGCGGTCGGGCGAAGGGATCAAGGGACTGATATCTGCAGTGATTATGATAACCTGATTTTGTCGATTGGTCAGCCCTTTGTGATTCTGCAAGTTGGAAGCTTTTTCCTTCTTTTTTTTTTCCTCCTTTCTTACATGGGAAGGGAGGATGTTAATTTTGAAACTTGATTTTCTCGTTTTTCTTTCATGTATATTTGAACAGAGGTGGGATTGCACCCTGGTTGTTTACCTTTTTATTTGTATAGCCAGGAGGTGAGATGAATTTGTTGATATTTGACCATAGTAGAAGAATCAAAATTGCTTTTTTTGGACCGATGCATCTACGCAGTTNTTTACCTTTTTATTTGTATAGCCAGGAGGTGAGATGAATTTGTTGATATTTGACCATAGTAGAAGAATCAAATTGCTTTTTTTGGACCGTTGCATCTACGCAATCTTTGTTCCTATGACTGTCGTTTGGGATTGGTAAGGCTAAAGGTTGTTTCGTTCTTGGGAAAAAAGATATTGTTTTGAGGTCACTTTGCAAATATTCATAACAAAACATCAAATATATAAGAATGGGTGATGTTTTTTGGGGGCTTTTTGCCCAATTATTACAACAAAACATCTTATATGTTTGATAGGATTAAATTATTTTCAGCTTAAGTTAAGGACAACTCATCAAATTTAATTTTTATGATCAATCAACGCACAAACTACTCATGGGTAGTTCAGGTTGGGATAATCCGTTCATTGCTAGAAATAGGTACAGTGTTTAGTGCGTAATTAGTGGAAAAGCTGAGATGATGAATGGAGCTTTGATCAGCTCAAGCAAATATTTGCTTCATGAAATCCTGCCTTGTGAGATCAATACAGAAATCAACGCAGCAAAGTACGGGTTAGGATGTCTTGCAGCAGCAAGGAGCAGTAAACATTGTTAATGACTATAATTGACAATTCAGTAACTAGAAACTGCAGCTGTATTGTGATAGAGTGCTCCGAGTATCTTATCAGCTGTGCTCTCTCCCTCCCACTTACACACTGATCACAACGATCACAACTTCACCGGCAGTGAAGAATTACAAATCATCAGATCACAGAAGGTTGCGATGTCCAATGCTGCTACTAGTTCTGATACAGATATATACGCCTCCCAATCCAGAATGGTGGGAAAGGCGAAAGATTTAGCACCAGGAGTTAATGGGATGATTCCTCAGCCTTCTCAATGAATTCCATGGCTGCTTTAATAACAAAACGAACGTGATCTCCGACAAACAAGGCTAGTAAGGCTTCACGGCAAGAGCGAATATTACATGTGAAGTTTGTATATGTAAATTTGTGTTATTTGGTGGCAACCTAATAATTTTTCCCACAGCAAAGGCAGCGGTTGAAGAGCAGAAGAGGAAGAGCGTGAGAATATATGACCATTATCCCATACCCACAGTTGTAGATAAATTGAACTCCTTTTTTATATATTTACTCGAACTTGAAACTCCTATATCTCTGTTTTCAGGAGTCAATGGGTTTGCTGAATTCATTATTTCAGCGTTGATTCAGTTCTAATCAATGCTTGAGTTCATGCTTCATAAATATGATGATTTTGATTTCATAAAAAATTGAGCGAAAACGAAATCACTATCAGCAGTTATGCGATAATGGAAGAAATAATTGATAAAAATTTAGTTTCAATCAAATCATCTCGCCTCACCTCATGGTCAAGATACAAAAGAGAAACAAACCTGGGTGCAATTCGGACCTCTTTTATAATTATATACATGAAAAGAAAAACAAAAATNTTTGCGATAATGGAAGAAATAATTGATAAAAATTTAGTTTCAATCAAATCATCTCGCCTCACCTCATGGTCATGATACAAAAGAGAAACAAACCTGGGTGCAATTCGGACTTCTTTTATAATTATATACATGAAAAGAAAAACAAAAAAATCCTCCTCCACCTACAGCCCACAATTCCCAGTTTATACAAGAGCTGCGTCTGAAACCGCTTCCACGTAAAACTCAAATTCTGGTTGATCCGAACACGCGGCCACTAACACGGCCTCATTTTCAGTCGTTGAAGCTGAAAAAGCAGCCACCTTGCCGCACCGCGCCGCTCGACTCGCCTCTTGCTCTGGCCGCAGAATGTCATACAAATGGGAGTGCTCCTTCTCCACAGCAATGTCGAAAGCCGTCTTCTTCCTCGACCACCACTTTCCCTGTCGCGTCAATGCGAGCCTCGGGTTGAAATCAGAGGATTTTATCAAAAGTTCGGCGGCCTCTAGGTGGCCGCCGGCGGCCGCATGGTGAAGCGGGGTCCATCCGCTGGAGTCGGCTCGATCGGGATCACCACCACCGGAGAGGCAGAGGCGGAGGGCATCAAGGTTGCCACCTGCCGCCGCTGCGTGGACAGGTGTGCGGCCCTCTGCATCAGCAATGTCTGCCCAGTGAAGCTCGAAATCGGATTCGGCAAGGAGGAAGAGGATTAGATCCGTCCGGTTTCCTGCCGCCGCTTCGTATAAAGGGCGATCGGTGGCTCCGGCCTTGACGAGAAGCTCTACGGACTCCGCACAGCCGGCGGAGACTGCGAGCGAGATAGCAGACTTCCTGCCGCCGCCGCCGCGAGAGTTGGGGTTCGCGCCGGCGGAGAGCAGAGCAGAAACTGCGCTGCCGCCGTCGCGATAGGAGGCGGCGAGGAGCAGGGCGGAGGAGATCTCCGGCGGGGAGCATGAGGGGATGAGACGAGCGAGGAGGGAAGAGGTAGATCCGGTGAAGGAGGGAAGGAGGGCGCGAAGGGTGTGAGGGCCGATGAGGTGGATGGGAAGGGAGGCGTCGCGAAAGATGGGCAGAGAAGGACGGGAGAAAAATTGGCGGAGGGCGGCGGGGTTGGGGCGGTGGAGGGCGGGAGCGATGGCGGTTCCGACGACGAGAAAGTCCGGCGGGAAGACGAGGGGCGGCTCCTCTGTGGGAAGGAGTACGAGGGTGAAGACGGCGGAGGAGAGAGGTGGGAGGAGGGCGACGGCGTCAGGAGAGAAGGAGTAGGATGTTGGACGGGTGGTAGAGAGCTTGACGGCGACCGGCATGGTGTGGAAGAGGCTGGTAATTTTGAAGGTCGCGGTGCAGCGTTGCAATGGCCGGAAGTTGAGCTCCAGCTCCGCCGCGTCGACCTTTACGAGCCTATCCATCTTAATTAGGACAGATAGGGATTTGTGTCATGAGGAGGGAAGGGGGTGATTTGTGGGGGGGGTTAAAGGCCTTGATCAATTAAGTGGTGTATTTGAGAGAAAATTAAGAAGCAATATTGGCAAAGTGGTCTTATAAATAGTGGTTCGGAATTGGGATGGAAGAATCATTATGATTTTTCTAAGCGAAAATAATAATTTTTTATAAAGTGAATATGAAGGTTTTGTTTGTGAAGAAATTATGTGGTGACTTAATTTGTCTTTTTGTGATAGTATAGTTCTTAACAGTAAAATTATGTAATCTTGAAATAAGCATTATAATTATATATAATTAGCTTAAGAATTTCTATAATATAATTAACCTACTTATGATATATATGACATCATGAGGCACCACTTTGATTTTTCTGTGGAGTCGTTGTCAAGATTGACAAGACCTTCCTTAGTTCAAGTGATGCATATGTGCGGCTCTTGATTTTTAATTTGACAAACATGCAAACTTCCTTGATTGGCATGCACGGTTTAGTAAATTATAGGGCTAAAGAATTGGCTAGGGTTCTATAGTATGCACTAGGATCTTAGTTTATATGTGTATAGAAGGGATAATGTCTCTTAAGGTGCTCGTAGGAGCAACGACTACATGAGATTTTGACTACTCTATGGTAAGGCTTGCCTAAAGATGGGATTCTTTTGAGAACATTAGAAATGTCTTAACAACAAATGATTAACATCACTATGTTCTATTTGGTAACATCTCAATGTTCTTTATCTTGTATAAATTTTTGAACGTACAAGGAGGATGGTGTACAATAGCTTTTTGTAATGGCTTATTAGTGTTGTTGTATAGATTAAATTGAACTTTTTAATAATGAATCAAATACTTTTCTTTTAGAGAAATTAACATACAAAGCACACAACTCTTATATATTTAAATATCTCACACCTGAACTTTTCATGTTTACATACAAAGCACTTTGGTGCTTTGAACCTATGCATGAAGGTATATTTGGCTTAAAAAAGAGATAAATATGCTATTTTTTGGGTGATGTTAAATTTAGAGTGTTGCGTGTAAATATGAAAGTTGTATGTGTGAGAAATGTAAATACAAAAGAATTGTTAGCTCTATACATAAATGCCCGTTTTTTTAAACAAATCATAAAATTAGTGTTTTGACTCCTCAAATTTTATGCAGTAACTTCAAGCTCCTCCCTATCGACTATAGAAAGCCGTTTTGTACGAGTGATTATTGCATACAGAGGCCGTATTACAGACTCCAATTATTTCACGCCACGTAATAAATTTTTAAAATTGGGCCCACCGACATGCATTTTTTGGGTGAAAATGATTTTAATTGGGCGACCATACACAACTCCTGCATACAATCACCGTATGCAATAATTTTTCGTTTTGTTTGGCCTCAATATTTTTTTCTTGGAAGAATGCATTGAGCTTCTTCTTTGTTCTCCCCTGGCTTTCTTACTTCTATTTTTTTTTGCTTATTAGAAAAGCTCGATTGTTGAATTAAGACTGACCAAAATATCTCAATTGATGACATGATTTATGATTGAATTGACCGTTAAATCTTATTGATTTCCTTAATCCGCATGACTATCAAAGTCATAAACAATATTAAAACATTCTTTCATCATAAATTATGAAAATATCTAATAAGCATCTAAAACTTCGAATATTTCATAAATTCTCATAAATACGTCAAAAAGAATATTTTGAGCCTTCGTTGAAAATCTCTTCGGATTTTAGTCACATTTAAATAGTTGGAAATTATTTTCTTTTTCGTTTCAAGATATTTTAACGGACACAATTGTTTGATACAATTTAAATTTTGTTTTTTCCGTCTTCTATTTGAATTTTTTTTTTTATTCAGAAAGAGGTGAAAATTGAAAATAACATCATTTTAAAAATAAAAATCTCAACAACTACAACAACAACAACAAAACCTTTATCCCACTAACATGACTCGTTTTCCTCCATTGCATCCTATTTAGTGTAATATTTTCATTTAATTCTAATAAATTAAGATCAATTATTATAGAATATGTCCAAGTCTCCCTAGGTCTACCTCTGCTTTTCTTAACATATGTCAAATCTAAAACATCCATTTTTCTAATCGAATCATGAGATGGTAGGCGTTTAATGTGACCAAACCATCTAAGTCGACTCTCTATAATTTTGCCTGTCACTGGAGCTACACCAACCCTATCACGAATATATTCATTACGCATTTTGTCTGTAAGTGTAAAGACGCTCATCCACCTAATCATTCTCATCTCAACAACACTTGACTTAGTTTTATGCTTCTCATTTAAAAGCCAACATTCAGCGTCATAAAGCATTACAAGTCTCACCACCATCTTATTAAATTTTACTTTCAATCTAAGTGGTGTTTTTCTATCACTCAATAGGCCCGAAGCATTCCTCCACTTAAACCAACCAACTTAAATTCTACTAATAACATCCACATCAATATCACCACCACTTTGAACAATAGACCCGAGATATATAAAGCATAAACACCTTTTAATAATTTGATCACACATAGTTATATTTCTGTCACTAGAGCTACTATTACTAAAATTATAATACATGTATTCAATTTTAGTTCTACTCAAACGAAAGTCTTTAGACTCCAAGGAAGACCTTCATAATTCATGTTTTTCCTTAGCTTCTTCTCTCATCTTATCCACGAGAAGGTTATCATCAGCAAAAAGCATACACCAAGGTATATCCTCTTGTAAGTGTCCAGTAAAACCATCCATAACTAAAGCAAAAAGATATAGGCTTAAAGCAGATCCCTAAACCATAAGAAATAGGAATATATTTGATCAATCCTCCTTGCGTTTGAGCACAAGTAACAGCACTTGTATACATATCTTTAAAAATAAATTTTCGAAATGAATATTCTCTTATTGNTTTTATGCAGTAACTTCAAGCTCCTCCCTATCGACTATAGAAAGCCGTTTTGTACGAGTGATTATTGCATACGGAGGCCGTATTATGGACTCCAATTATTTCATGCCACGTAATAAATTTTTAAAATTGGTCCTACCGGCATGCATTTTCTTGAGTGAAAATGATTTTAATTGGGCGACCGTACACAACTCCTACATACAATCACCGTATGCAATAATTTTCCGTTTTGTACAGAGACCAGTGGCCTCAACATTTTTTCTTGGAAGAATGCATTGAGCTTCTTCTTTCTTCTCCCCTGGCTTTCATACCTTCTCTTTTTTTTGCTCATTAGAAAGGCTTGATTGTTGAATGAAGACTGACCAAAATATCTCAATTGATGACATGATTTATGATTGAATTGACCGTTAAATCTTATTGATTTCCTTAATCCGCATGACTATCAAAGTCATAAACAATATTAAAACATTCTTTCATCATAAATTATGAAAATATCTAATAAGCATCTAAAACTTCGAATATTTCATAAATTCTCATAAATACGTCAAAAAGAATATTTTGAGCCTTCGTTGAAAATCTCTTCGGATTTTAGTCACATTAAAATAGTTGGAAATTATTTTCTTTTTCGTTTCAAGATATTTTAACGGACAGTATCGTTTGATTGACTCATTTTCCTCCATTGCATCCTATTTAGCGTCATATTTTCTGACTTCTGGGAAAACAAATCCCAATCATTACAATTCTGGCTTCTGGGTAAACAAAGATTAAATTAGAGCCCTCTCTGATAGGATGGCAACACCAATTAGACCGAAAAGGCACAGAAGAGAAACAAAATCCAAGAATCCGAAAGCAGAATTGGAGAGGAAATATATCTTGTGGGTTGTACAGTCTCCCCGAAAACCTCTTGCAATCATGGCCTGTAAAACACAAAACAAATCAAAGTCCTTCCACTAATTTAAAAGACTGATGTTGGGTATTTGTATAAATTTCAATTTTTAAAAATCATCAAANAAAGGCACAGAAGAGAAACAAAATCCAAGAATCCGAAAGCAGAATTGGAGAGGAAATATATCTTGTGGGTTGCACAGTCCCCCCGAAAACCTCTTGCAATCATGGCCTGTAAAACACACAACAAATCAAAGTCCTTCCACTAATATAAGAGAATGATGTTGGGTATTTGTATAAATTTCAAATTTTAAAAATCATCAAGATTGCATTATTTAACGGTACTGAAAGCACGCACGACTAAAGAAAAATGAAAAAGGTGCTACTCTTATTGATTGGTTCTAATTTCAAATTGTTCTGCAATTGTCAAGAAATAGTTCCAGATAAGAAAAATTAATACATGCCACACAATTCTTATATATTTACATATTATATTTACATATTCAACGCCCAAATTTTGATTTTTACAATTATAACACTTTGGTATCATTGACATATGCATGAAAAAGTGTATTTAACTTTTAAAAAGATAGTGATGGTGATAAATTTTGCGTGATATTAAGGATTTGAGTGGTATGGATGCGAATATAAATGTTAGATGTTAGAATATATATACATAAGAATTGTGTGATATAAAAATGTTAGATGTTAGATGTAACTTATGCCCATGTACAATTTATTAAAAATAAGCTATCTGATTCTCTTTAAGGTTCTCCTTGTGAATCTTTTAAAGCCTCTTGATGTTTTTACAAGAGTTTGGGCTTATTTTCGCTGTTCTCATATCATCCTCTGCTGCTTGCAACTTGTATTTATCTTTGGTCTAATTCTCTTAAGAAGGGCATCTTTATCCAAGTTCCCTTTTAGAGAAGCAAAATCTTTTGAAGCACTCTTCTCTTATAAGACAAAGTTATTTCAAACTTTTTTCAAGTGATCTACTTCAACTTAGTTTTCTTCAGTCTTCGCAAAATATTGAGAAGATAATGCTCGCCATTGTAATGATTTTGAGCTTTTTATGAGTGCATATTTCACTAGTGCTCTAACTTTTGTGGACTTTATACCAATTTTCCAATAGGGTTGCTCCGTAACTCGGAAAAAGGATAACTCGTGGTCCCTAAAAAATGCTTGTGTGGGTTGATCCTTAGCCCGTGAAAAGGATCACTTGTAGGGTTGGACTTGAGCTCGAGTTGCATTCTTTTTTACAAAGAGAGGTGAGCTTGTAAGGCTTGTTTGCCTTCACAATTCACAGTGATAATTAGTGAGATTACCAAGGGAAAGCTTGAAAAGTGGAAGTAGGCATTTAGAGGAGCCAAACCACAATAAATTTGCATATTTTTTGGTATATTTCTTTCCCTCCCTAACTTTATCTTTTTGCTCCATTGCACTTACCATTAATCACATCTACATCGCACATTAACAAAGAAAACTTTATTAGCATTAACTAATATTCTCACTCGTGGTAATGCGCCTCAGTGGAGAACTAACCTTTCCTCTTATCTAATTTATTTTATCTACTAAGTTTTTAACAAGAATAAGGCTGCAAACGAATCAAGTTGAGTTAAGGTAGTGTTTAAGCTTGAGATTATTTATAAAATTTGAGCTTCAGTCAAACTCGAGCTCAAATTAAGCTTTTGGGGTTGTGTTCAAGCTTGAGCTTATTTATAAAATTTGAGCTCGAGCCCTAATCGATCTTTGTGTTTAAGTTCAAGCTTAGTTCCTGTTAGAGTCTGGTTATTGTTCATTTCATATGATGATAATTGAGTCATTATCAAGCAGATTAATGAGTAAATTATTGAGCTACTTAATTTCTATACAAGCAACCTTTATTGAGCATATTAAAATTAGTCCTATCGTATTATTTATTTTCTAACTACATAGAATTAACTAAATAGAACTTATCGAACAAAATAATGAGCAGTACGGTTGAGCTATTTATTTTCTAATCAAACGAGTTTTATTGAGCTTATAAATGAGTTAATTGTTGAACCTACAAAAATAATGGACCAATAAATGAATAACTAAAATAAGCATATAACTGTGTAAAATAAATGAACAACTAAACAAATAACTCGTTATCTTATTTTATATACTACAAATTTAACTTTAATTTAATTTAATTTAATATAAACGAGTTTTAAATTAAGCTTTAATTGAGCTTACTCACAAGCTTAAATTAAGCTTTAACTGATTTTATTCATAAGTACTAAATCGATCTTATCTATGAACTTTAAATGAAATTATTTATCAAGCTTCTTAACAAGCTTGTCGCGAGCTTTAAATGATAATGTTCGCGAACAATTGAATTGAATAAGGATGTGTTCAAGCTTATTCATTTAACAATCGAGTATTTATGAAAGTGTTCAAACTTGCTCAATTAGATAATCATACGAATTTGAACGGAACTCTTATCAAACTAAGTTACGAGTAGTTTTTCAAACATTTGGCTCATTTGCAGCCCTATACAAGAAGGTTGCAATCTACACTCTTTTGAGTACATTGATGCATTTTAAGAAAAAAATCATACATTTGCAACTTTCATTTTCATTAAAGGTTGTGCTTCGCACACACTAGAGGATGTTGATATACTTTTGTAGCTACTTTCAATACCGTAATTTTACATTCATTTAAAGTTGTAGTTTAGACTAACCTATATGTGTTTACAAACACTTTAAACATTTATATCTTGGAACTTCTTTTATTTTGCTGCAATTCACATCCACTTGAGTGCATATAGATATATTTTGCACCCTATAATTATCCTAGCTATCATTTAATTTAATTGCAAACAAACTCTATTCGTGTGTATTGATCCTTATTTTGCAATAATTTATTTACTGCGTTTTTCTTTATTTTATATCTTAAGCCCATCCTATTCTTTAGAATGTATTGATATTTAAATTTTTGCATTGTGCTTTATCTACTCAATGCCTTTTTACCGTGCCAACTCATGTTCTAAAACGCCCACCCTTCCTAACCTAGCTGTGTACCCAAGCCAATACTTGGTATCAGAACCTAATTTTCTATAAAACTTAACATGCTATTAAGAATCCAAGGTACTTCACATTCATATGGATAATGCTCTTTGTGAGGGTCCACTAAAAAAAATATGGGTTAGCTCCTAGTGAATTTAATAGAGCATCTAATCTCAAGATTGCTGAGGTCTAGACAAAACCTGGGTTCACCTGTGAGGAGACAAATCAAATTTACAATAAGCTATTTGATATGCTACCTAATAAATAAGTCAAATATGGAGAGGTATCATCATTTTACCAACATCAGTTAAAACTAATCTCTCTTGGTAAATCTTTCTCCAATGAACTTGTCAGGCAAGTGCTCAAAGGCCTGTCAAAAGAAGGTGATCCCAAGTTCATTAATATTGTCGAGGCTCAAGATCTCTCCTCTTTTGGCTTTGATGACCTGCTTGATCCACTCATTACATTCGAGATGAAGATAAGATGAAAAAACAATAAAGGAGAATAAGATAGCTCAAAAAGGAAGAAAGTCATAACACTATGAGCTCTCTCTCCTCCTAAAGGAGAATGAAGCATGCCCCTTGAGAATGATCGTCTCTTCAAGCAAAAGAAGGCTTTGTATGGTGTATGGTTTTAAGCAAGCCCTCATACTTGTTATGATCATTGTAGCTTTCTCGTGGACTAGGGCCTTATTAAATGGAATGTTCACACAAAGTTATTTGTGAGCAAGGAGCTCAATAACATAGTTGTAGAGGAAATTAATGTAGATGATAAGATTTTTTTTGATATTAACAACTTTTAGGGCGAAGAATTTTCAAAAATCATGTGGAACGAATTCAAAACCAGTATGATGGAGCTAACTTAATTCCTCAAACTGTAAATACAAGCACTAAATCTAATCATTCGCTAGTCTAACAACAAACATGGAAGTTTGACTATGAAAGCCTAAAGTCAATTTGTACACCTATTAGTCCATTCACAAAACACAAGAGTGATGAACATGATAAAAGCCTCAATCAACTTTATCGAACTATTATTGAATATTTAGTACTTTAACACTTAGTGAATCAAATATTGTTTGCATGATGCTAGTTTTCTATCATCTCTTAAAAATCTTAGGTAAAACAATTATGAGAATATTTAGATACTTTACAAGCAAGTAAATACAGGACTTTAGCCCTGCCAAGATTTGCCATCATTAAATCTTGGGGAACACTCGTATGCCGATTGCATGGGTTGTCAAATTAATAGAAAATCTCAGCAAGATCTTATCAGTATCTTCTCAATTTCTTTGTTTCTTGGCCAATTTATGAGTGAAATTCAATAGCACTCTCCAATGCAAAAAGTAGATTGTGGATATCGGTAGTTATGCACAACTATTATGGTTTCAACAACTATTATTATATTTCAATGTTAATTTATCGAAAACTCTACTTAAAGTGTAATAATACAGGGGTTTTTCTCCAATGAAATAGCCTATGCGGCACTCATGCACAAAATATATAAAAATTCGACTCATTTCATTACAGATAGGTAGAAAATGGAGATTTTAGTTTAGAATTTTTTATGTATAAATATTCAAATTGCAGATACATGGACATTGAACTACTTTACTTGATCTGACATGGCTAATGAAGTGATAAGTTATCCTAACCAACCCATTACTACACCGCACACGGAAAAAAGAGGCAATGATACTGGAACAAGTAGGAAGAACAGTGAAACAAAATCAAACTTTTTATTACTATAGAAATAAGATTACAACCCGACTCAAATGGAAAGAAAATACAATAATAGATGAATCCCCCGGTTAGAGACGTAGGAAGATGACCGAAGGCGGTGGTGGCGTCAGCGAGGTGGTAGGGCAAGATGGGAAAGGTTGGGTGGTTGATTGGGTAAGATGTGATGGTGTTTGATTGGTTGTAGGTACGAAGGAAAGCAAAGTTGTGAGGGTAGGAGTGGCAATAGAGTGGTGGAGGCGTATGGGAGCGGTAGTTAACAAGAGGGAAGAGAGTCCACACAGGAGATTAGAAAACAGTTTGCTAGAACTGCCTCCTACACACAGGGAACAACTATTTATAGCATCATGCGTCTACATAAAAGGAAGGGATTATGAAGGTAAGAAGAATCCAGAAGAAAAACTCCTCCAGAAGAAGACAGGTGTGGACGATAAGTGAATCAGCCCCTGGATCGCTAGGGTTCACGATCTGTTTCCTTCTCCTTTGCGTGGGATCACAAATCGCATCCTGCCCCACTGTTCTGCAAAGCATCGGGGGTGGTCCTTTATCTTTCTAGATCGAAGTGCCCCAAAGCTTCGAGGCGCATTCAGTGCCTACGTCAGGTAAGCAAAAATACCACCCTTTTCCACCCCATAATGGTGACCCTAGATGTTAATCTTAAAGGTAGAGTTGATGGAGTTAAAGTGGGGATGTCCCATCCCCCAACCACTACAACATTGCCAATTAAGTCTATCTTGGTGGAGCTAATGTCCCCTTCTCCTTTGAGCTATAAAACCTACAAATCTCAAACACCAAAGAATAATAGCTCCTCCTTGCAACTTGGCTCCATGTCTATGTTACATAGATATAGACACGAGGACACAGACACAATGTTGGGATGAAACAATCCCCTTATACTTTATCAGGGCTTAGATTAAATTTAAATCTAAACCAAACCATGGAATAGAATCGCACATATTCGAGAAAATTGGAACAAAAAATACGAATTGAAGCAAAACAAAGACAATCCAAGAAAGCACAAAAGGATTTAACATGGAAAACCCCGAGAACGAGAAAAAAACACAAAACCACACCACCAAAAAAAAAATCACTATAAATTCAGGATGTTTACAGAGAACGCGATCAGATTTTGTCTCAACAATCGAAGAAACTTGCAGTACTTCACTCCAAATCCTTCCTCTCGATCAAACGAGAAACTCATGCTAAATCCTCCTCTCCGACACTTCTCTCCTTCATCAGGAACTTGCCGAAGAACTCACGCGCTGGAACTCATAATTTTGTCACGAAAAATGGCCTCTTAAATCGAAATCAGAACCAATCACACCTGATGTAGGAGCGCCCGAAAGTGGGCGTTGAGGCATCGATCTCTTGGGAAATAGAGCCTGGAGCTCCTGAGACGTGGGTGCAAGAGTGCCCACAGTTGGGCAGGCAGGAGTGCCCAATTTGCTCCCTATAAGTGCATGAGCGCACCAAGTGGAGAGTAGGAGAGACAAAAACTTGGTGCTGGAGCAGGGGGCGTCAAGGATCTTCCACTGTGGTGCTCCAAATCAAGCTCCACACCAAAACAATCTCTCACTTGGAGACTGATTGTGCCCAACACATATCCCCCATATTTACACCTCCATCTATAACACCTTCAAAGGCGTGTACCGTAGTGTGACTCACCCCCGATCTCAACCTTCATTAAAATCAACTGAAGTTAAGCATAGCTTCAATTTCTCAATAGTCATCGCCTTCGTCAACATATCTATAGAATTTTGAGCTATGAGAGAACGTATAAAATGATACCTCTATTGAATGTGTTTTGTCCTGAAATGAAAAGCAATGTTTTTAACAAGATGAATTGCACTCATGTTGTCACTATGAAGCTTTCTAATCCCCTGCTCCTAGCTCAATTCTTCCATAAAACTTTGTGAGTATGATTTTATGGGTTGAAACAGTCTTCAAGATAATGATATAAGCAGTTCGACTCCTACATGATTCAGATTGGCTACAAGCGAAGTGAGTATGATTGTTGTGTTTATGTGAATTGACTTGATGATGGTTCTATTATTTTTTTGTTATTGTACGTTGATGATATACTGATTGCTGCAAAAAATACGAATGATGTCCGTGGTTTGAAAGTTTCATTGAGCCAGGAATTTGACATGAAAGACTTGGGTCCTACGAAGAAGATTCTAATTCATCGAGACAGAGGCTCAAGACGATTATGTTTATCTCAACGAGGCTATGTTGAGAAAGTATTGAACATGTTGGAGATGAGCAAAGCAAAGTCTGTAACCTTTGGCAAATCATTTTAAGCTTTCTTCAGAACAGTGTCCTAAGACAGATACAGAAATCGAAGATATGGCAAAGGTTTCATATGCCAGTGCAGTTGGCTGCTTGATGTATGCAATGATATGTACTTATCCTGATTTGGCTCATGATGTTAGTCAAGTCTGCAAATACATGGCTAAACCTGGAAGGCGACATTTGAAAGCAGCCAAGTGGATTTTCAGGTATTTAAAGGGTAATTGTAGGACATGGAATTATTTTTGACAGTCAGCAGAATTATCCTTTAGTTGTGGGGTACGTTGATTCAAACTATACAGGTGGTTTAGATGATAGGTCTACAACTGGGTACGTGTTTACTCTTGATGGAGGGCCCATATGTTGGAAATCAACAATTCAGTCTATTGTGGCATTATCTACAACTGAAGTTGAGTACATGGCAGTAGCTGAAGCTGCTAAAGAAGTCTTATTGCTTACTGGGCTAATAAAGGAATTGGGCATTGAGCAAGGTGAAGCTCGGTTGTATCGTGAGTGCTATTTATCTGACTAAGAACCAGGTGTACCATGCGAGAACCAAGCACAGTGATGTTAGGTATCACAAGATCAGAAAATTGATTGCTTCTGGTGAGATACTGTTGCAGAAGGTTCATATTGATGAAAATGCAGCTGATATGTTGACCAGGTCAGTTACTATCAACAAGTTTTTGCATTGCTTGGTCTTGTTGAATGTGTGCAAATGCTAGAGAAGCATGGTGGCCCAACCCACATTGATGCAGGTATAACTCTCATGTATCTTTTTCTCCTAAGAGGCTGGATATTCGCTAAGGTGGAGATTTGTTATGGTATGGCTCATATACCATATAGGGACAGACGCTAGAACCGAGCGGAGCGGAGCGAAGCGGAGTTGAAGAATCTGTCCAAATCGGGAAGTTACGTTATGTGGGTTGGGGGTGCGAGGGTAACGCCCCCGCGGTACGGTACAGGGGTAATGTTGTAATTATATATTGTACTTAAGATTTACTCTTGGGGTTATAAATAGGCTTGTTTGTAACCCCATGAGGTCTCCCTGAATTTTGTGACACCTTTCTGAATATTGAAAGGTATCGCCGCTCTGCTCCCGAGAACGTAGGCATCTTTGTCGAACCTCATTAAATCTCTGTGTTATTCTAGATTTGTGTCGATTCCTGTTTTTCTTCGCCCTAATTTCTCAGCATAGTTTTATCAAAGAACAATCTAGCAATATTGAAGCATAATTAATTTTTATACTTTGAAAGAAATGGGTCATCTTTTAGTTGTGAAACTACGATAAATATGTTATCATGTCATTGAGCTATGCAAGACATCTCTCAAAAAAAATTCATCGATAGATCTTCCCATGATGCAATCTAAAGGTGTGAACGCTTTAGATATCTCGAGTTTATTGTTCAAAGTGATGGTGATATTGATGGAGATGTTATTAGTAGAATTCAAGTTGGTTGGTTGAAGTGGAGGAATGCTTCGGGCCTATTGTGTGATAGAAAAGTACCGTTTAGACTGAAAGAAAAATTTTATAAGATGGGGGTGAGACCTCCAATAATCTATGGCGTTGAATGTTAGCTAGCATAAAACTAAGTTTAAGTGTTGTCAAAATAAGAATGATTAGGTGGATGAGTGTCTTTACACTTAGAGTCAAAATACGAAATGAATATATCTGTGATAGGATTGAAATGAATATATCTGTGATACGTCTTAGATGGTTTCTTCACGTTAAACGTCGACCATCTGATGATCTGATTAGAAGAGTAGATGTTTTAGATACGACTTATGTTAAGAACGACAGAGGTAGACCTAGAAAAACTTGGGCATATTTTATAAAAATGATCTTAATTTATTAGAATTAAATGAAAATATGACACTAAATAGGACGCAATGAAGAAAAAGGATTCATGTAACCAACCCCGCTTAGTGGGATAAAGGTTTTGTTGTTGTTGTTGTTGTATAGATCGTCCCATGGCTTATAGGAAATAGGCAATGCATCATATTGATCAGATTTTTGGTTGGTGATTTTAACATGTTTATAGGTTAAATATTGAGCCACTAATTTTTTAATATCTCGCTTTAGTTAATGCCCAAAAAATTGACTTTCCTTCACATGATATTATCTTTTCCAAAATGTATAGGTATTTCTCCAAAATGCAATTCAGAGATTGAGAATTCTCCAAGTTCTAAGAATAAAAAAACTATTTATGATTTATATAGATATTCATTGATAATAAATAATGTTTCTTGCAGAGCTATAGATTTATCTAAAATTTCCATATAAATCAAATAAAAATTAGGAAACAGGATACTCATCTTTGATTCGTTCAAAGCCTGAAATTTTTAATTCAAGAGAGTTAATAGTTTAAGTTACCCTAGATAAGAAATTGACAAGTTTATTTTTAATTCCAGGTTTACGTTCGAGGACAAAGTAATAATTTTTATAAAACACAACCCATGTAGCATTTCTATAGCTCGACTTTTGTTGGGCATTGATCAATTTGAGGGCATGATGATCAAGATTAAAAATGAACTCCCAATGTAAGAGATAAGATGATAATATCTTAAAGATTAGATAACAATATAAAATAAAAAGAAATAAGCTTCCATCTCTATGTATGAAAGAACAGGTTGTCTAATGTGCATCATTCCAAAAATTGAAAAAATTAATTAATTAAATCTTTACATCAATCTGAATGAAACTTCAACCATTTTAAGGATCCTAGTAAAAGTAAAATTGTACCAAACTGATATTAAAATTCATATAGCTAGTGCCTAAGATATACTAGGTCAAAGACCCTTCCAAAAAAGGAGATATATTAGGTCAAACAATGAGCACACTTCATCATCATCGTCATTACACGTAAACACAATTATTGGGCTTTTGCTCTATAAAGCCGACACCATTCATTCTTGGAAAGGGCTACATGAGGCTTTACTTCTATTTTGGACAATTTTCTACACTATTTCTACTCATGCTAACTTGAGCTTCTCTTTTTTTTTTCTCCTTAATCCCTCCACCTTTGTTCCATACACCAACCTTAATGGTATGATTTTTTTAGAAATTCTACAAATCTAACTCACCTGAGCTATTTTTAACTATTGTATCATCAATAAGTAATTCTCTCTCTCTCTCTCTCTCTCTCTCTCTCTCAAAAAGTATTTCACATTATAATCTTCAATAACACAGGACCCAAAGGAAATATGATCATATTAGGAAAAAACTAGCAAAAGCATATACAATAGTAAAATGTAAATTTAAGATAAAAATACATAGGCTATCCATGTTCACCTCGAACATCCTGCAAGCATACCATGAAAATGCAAGAGCTACAATTTGTACATGATTGACTTTTCATAAGAGTTATCCAAGAACCTTCTCAAATTCACTTCAGATTTAACAGAAAAATCTTACGTTGATCGGAAACTAAACTAAAAGATTACGTTAACTCTTTCCTAAGGTGAAAATTATGATTCCATGACTTGTCACAATAGAGGAAAATAGAATCCAGCTTTGTCATTGGAATCAATAAGAATCATGTAGATATGTTCTTAGCAAAAACCAAATGTTTCTCAGCAGGTGCAATACATTGATTATTGAATCTGCCGAGTACAAATAGAGGCCTGTTTATGAATCTAAGTGAGACGTGTAAGTCACCAGAACCACCCCAAAATGAGATTGCTCGCATTTGCCCTTCAACAAAATTTCACTGGCAACAACGAAATGCAATCAGTTGTGAGTGGTTCTCTTCATAATTTAGAGTAAAATAAAATTGGCAATAATGTCCCAAATAGCAGTGCTTGGTTACCTATTTCTCCGAATGAAAGAAGAAAAAGGAAGTAAATTTTGCAAAACANAGTTTAAGTGTTGTCAAAATAAGAATGATTAGGTGGATGAGTGTCTTTACACTTAGAGTCAAAATACGAAATAAATAAATCTGTGATAGGATTGGTGTAGCTCCAGTGACGGAAAAAATTAGAGAGAGTCGTCTTAGATGGTTTCTTCATGTTAAACGTCGACCATCTGATGATCTGATTAGAAGAGTAGATGTTTTAGATACGACTTATGTTAAAAACGACAGAGGTAGACCTAGGAAAACTTGGGCATATTTTATAAAAATGATCTTAATTTATTAGAATTAAATGAAAACATGACACTAAATAGGACGCAATGAAGAAAAAGGATTCATGTAACCAACCCCGCTTAGTGGGATAAAGGTTTTGTTGTTGTTGTTGTTGTATAGATCGTCCCATGGCTTATAGGAAATAGGCAATGCATCATATTGATCAGATTTTTGGTTGGTGATTTTAACATGTTTATAGGTTAAATATTGAGCCACTAATTTTTTAATATCTCGCTTTAGTTAATGCCCAAAAAATTGACTTTCCTTCACATGATATTATCTTTTCCAAAATGTATAGGTATTTCTCCAAAATGCAATTCAGAGATTGAGAATTCTCCAAGTTCTAAGAATAAAAAAACTATTTATGATTTATATAGATATTCATTGATAATAAATAATGTTTCTTGCAGAGCTATAGATTTATCTAAAATTTCCATATAAATCAAATAAAAATTAGGAAACAGGATACTCATCTTTGATTCGTTCAAAGCCTGAAATTTTTAATTCAAGAGAGTTAATAGTTTAAGTTACCCTAGATAAGAAATTGACAAGTTTATTTTTAATTCCAGGATTATGTTTGAGGACAAAGTAATAATTTTTAAAAAACACAACCCATGTAGCATTTCTATAGCTTGACTTTTGTTGGGCATTGATCAATTTGAGGGCATGATGATCAAGATTAAAAATGAACTCCCAATGTAAGAGATAAGATGATAATATCTTAAAGATTAGATAACAATATAAAATAAAAAGAAAGAAGCTTACATCTCTATGTATGAAAGAACAGGTTGTCTAATGTGCATCATTCCAAAAATTANACGTCTAACATACATAAAGAAGACTGCACAAATAGACAGCAATTATAAGAATGTTTAAATTAAGACGATGAAGTAAGAAGAAAGTTTCATTTAAAAGAACCATTGTAGGTACAAAACAAACAGAACTATCATTCCATTGTTACAGTTAGCACCTCGATAAATAAACAAATATAATAACATATGGATGGAAGATATCCTACTAATTGAGACAGCAAAGAAACTTCAAAAAATATATTTAAATTCCAATACTATAACACACAAGAATAACTAAAAGTAAGTTAAACTTTCTTATTAAAATATACTGCATATTTCACGTCTCTCTAAAGCCATCAAAAAAAAAATTTTATAAAATTCTAAACTTTATTTTGAGAATTTTTATATAAAGAAGTATAGATAAACTATTAGTGTATTTGTTTTAATAAATCTTACATACTTAACTAAATTGACCTTAATGTTACTGCTCATTTATTTAAGTTACTGTTCACAGTAATTAATTCTGTAGCAAATCCACTAAACAAGCCATGGAATGGTTCAATGATTTAAAGGGTTGGGATTAATAATAAAGTTATATATATGCCTTTTACACCTTCACATCTAAGCTCTTGTTAGGTGTCTTGAGAGGAGGAAACCGTAGTGCCAAAGAGGATTCTTGAGGCTTTGAGGTAAGGAAAATTCAGTATAAAAGTATGTTTATATAAATTCTAATATTTAATTCATCTAACTTAACAATTCCTTTTAACTTCCTCTCCAATTCTGCGATTTGCAGCTTGGCCGAATCTTTTGATAGAGAAAAGTTTTTTAATTATAGGTAATTAGGAAGAAATAGAACAAGGAAGCTACGTTTTAGGGGAGGAAGTTCTGATTTTTGTTACCATGCGTGTTTTAAGGCGATCTTTCCAAGAATTAATATGGGAAAGTCAAATTGAGGTAAAATATCAATTGACATTAAAAATGTGTTAAATTATATTTCATTTAAACTTTTCAAAATTTTAAGGAAATTGTGATTCCCGGGGTATTTATTTAAGGAAAGAAATTCGTCATGAGACCAACCCGACAATTAAAATGAGATATACAATTGCTAAAATTAGGAGAATTTATCCATAGAACTAATGTTTGTTACTGTTTGTAAGAAAATTCGTTGTTATTTAATTTAGAATTTCTTCCATATTGATCTTATTTGATTCTATTAGCAAAATTTAATTCTTGTAAATGAACACCTGTTAATTTCCAATTCATAGCATTATTATAAAAATGCATAATCGAATATAAATGTTGGACATTTCAAGTCATTTTACATAATGCATATTAATAAAGTTGATCGTTAACAAGCACATTCATGTTAAACAAGAAAGGCATAGAAAAATATTTGTAACAGGTAAAAGTGTTCAGGAAAATGTCATATTATTTTATGATATATGGGTAGCTATTTAATAGGGGTTGTTAATAGGTGTGATGTTGAACTAACCAACATTTATCAGTAGTTAATATGGTCGACAAGCTATATGATGGCCAAATAAAATTTAATGCCAAAGTCAATGCAAATATCATATGACATTTCTATGATAAAGAATGTTGAGAGCAAAAAGAAAAAATGAAAGCGAAATAATGAAATGCATATATCATATTGACTAACATAGTGAAATGAAAGAACGGACAATGGCAGTTATATATATTTTTTACAATTATTGCTTCTACTAATTATCATCATATTCTCTATATTATTTAAGCATTAAAGCATAAGTATTCAATACCATTGTTGGACAAAGCTAGTTGTGTTATAAATGAAAATATTTATGATGATCACAAATCAACATACATGTTATTTTTTTCTTGCAAGTTTAAATTTTAATCTAGCATTGTCCATTTTATTAGACATGGAGTTCCCCAAATATTATAATACTGATTTCAGAGAGGGGAAAGGAGTAAGTAAATTGTTAGTCAAGTGAAATGTCTATTATATAACTTTGATTGTACAGTTTTGAATGTTTATTAGACAGTAGTATCTAATGTAGATAAAATTGTTTTTGGTACAAATGATTTTATATTTAAGTGTTTTTAAAAACTTTATATTTTATTTGAGGATTGTTTTGTACACATTTTTGTATTATATTTGTCAATTAATATTTGAGGAATTGAAATGTAAGAATTTGAAGTAAGACTACTTCTCTAATCGATTCTGATGAGTACAGATTGGGCTGAATGTCGGTGAAAATTATATCTGATTGAATTATCCTCCTTTGTTATGCTGCTCGTTAATTTTAAAGGGTCAGCTTGGTGTGATAGATACAACAACTACCTTGGAGAGGTAAATCAAAATGTTAGACTGAAGAAGATTTAGATCATACAAACATATTCGGCAAACAAAGGAAATCTTGCATGAATGATGGTGGGAACTTCGATGTTAATCGAGATGAAGTGCCTAAATGAATTGATATTTAAGGCATCTAAGTGGTCAAGATATTCATCAAAAGGACGACAAATTTTAGATTCATTCATCATCCAGCCCATCTTGGAAACTTACAACAAGTTCAACTATTAGGTTTCACAGAAAGACAAGGCACCACAATTTAGAATCTCTAAAAGATAAGAAATATAAGCACAATCAAGGTGAGTCACTAAATGAATATTAAGGTGTAGTAAATCTCAATAAAAAAAATATTAAGGCTGAGGATGCAGCAAAGAACAAGAGCATATTCATATTTTTTCACACGACAAAATCATGCCCCCAAAAAAAATCAAAGTACCATATACCTGTGCATGACATAGAAGATATGTCAATTTGGAGTGACTGGAAGGTTTTTATAGAAGTTTTTGTTTGGCTAGTTATGAAAAAGGTAATTTTTTTAAACTTTCATCAGTATTATAAAAATTTTATTCATTTAAAAAAGTTAAGACAGCAACTTCTTATAACTACCATGCTAGCAGATCTGTTTTAAAAGGTAGCATTACATCATAAATTTTTTAAGCAGCTAGGAAAAAATAGCCTAACAAAATTGTAACAGTAATGGGAAAAATAAAGTATTGAAAAAACCGCCCCAAATAAACCCATAATGTTTACTCTAGTTGGATAAGAAATGAGTGTGTTAGTCGGCAAAAAAAAAAAAACATTCAAATTAAAAAGGTGAAAAGGGTGAAATACACGTTTTTATAAATAAGGTGACACATATGTGAAAATCACAGTTTAGGTGTTAGATTGTCGGCCGTTATTTTTGAAAAATATGAAAATAGTTTTAATATAAATATGTGATTTTGATTTTTTGAAAGTAATATATTTTTTTAATTTTTGAAAAGAGATGAGACCAAACGTGTCTCACATTTTGAATAGTTTGGATGACTGAGCACAATACCACAAGTAATACACTTATCTCGAAGAATAAACATCTCACTTGTAGTAGGCTCAATTAACTAAACTAAAGAATTTGTGACATCTGTTTGGTCTGCGAAATATTTTATATGAGGCCAACAAGTTCTCCTACCTAATATGAGGATTAGATAGGACTTATTTTACCTGGGTTTCAAGTTCCCTATAGAGTCAAGCCCCTATAGTTAATTACATCTTAAATGACCGGGGTCACTTAAGAAAACTCTCGATTAAGATCAGTGGTTCTGCCTTCAAGGTTTCCAAGATTGGACACGGGAAAATCAAACGGGAGTGGCTCAAATAGGAACAGTTATTTTAAGAAGTCCAAAGGAATGAAGCATAGGGGATATCACAGATTCAGAAGAAATCCTAGTGATTTCCCAACTATCCTATTGTTTGGCTTTATGTCTTTGAAATGATATTGTTCAATGTTTAATCCTCTAATTTATTTAGAATTTAGGACTTATATTCGTACGATATTCGATCGTGCAAATGGCCTAGAAAAATAAAAGGATTTACATCGTACCGTACGGTAACCTCGGAATCCTAAAAGTGTTAGGATTTATAATTACATAAAAAGGTTGTGCAAAATCTTAAAGGTGATGTGTGAGGGTTTACGCTGCGCTAGGCAAACCACCTCAAAATCTTATGATTTGTTATTTAAACTAAGTGATTAGTGATATGAATTTGTTTTGACATTGCTCTTCTGAATGTCGTCGTCGTGCTGTCCACGGTGTTCGCACCAAACTCCTCGTCGTAGCACTTCTGGATTCGATGTTAATTTTAAAGGTATATGCAATTGTTTAGTCAACACTTTACCATCGGGCACGTCCTATGAAACCAACTACTGGTCTCCTATTCTAAGGTATAGTGTGTAACAGAACAATAAAGCATGCAATATAAAAGAAAAGAACAGTAGAATGTACAGTAAAGAAGAAGGACAGTATAGTATGTTATATAAAAGAAAATGACAGTAGAATGTACAGTAAAAGAGAAGAACAACATAGTATGTTGTGAAGTAAAATGTTGTAATGTAAATCAAACATGTATATCTGGGAGGTATGTTGTCCTTTAAATGAGCTAGTATACACTATATAAACAAAAGAAACATTTACTGGAAAACTCGAGAAAATCGACAAATGATCCACGTCGGAAAACTCGGAAAAAATCGACAAATGACAATTCCAAGAAAATTATCAAAATCACGGGAAGATCCCAAAAAAAAGATACCACGAGTGCTTTGCCTAAAAATTCTAGTAAAACATACGAAAAATCCAAAAAGAGGAGACCGCAAGCACTCGGGTCAGGGCTAGGCTCAAATATAATATATTTGTACTCGAGGGACATCAAAGGCTACTATCGGTAACCCGGATGTATAGAATTTGTCACTCAACTAGAAGGGTGTCCTACTAAACCTAACTTAGGAGGGTACTCCTTAGATCAGTATTGGTAATCAACAAGTGGACAACCAAGTTGTAGAATTTAAAAAATTTATATTTCAGCATGCATATGGACTTCAGGCATACAAAAAGAAAGTTGTATCAATTTTGTAGTAAAAATATTTTTATAAATATTGTATCTGTTCTTATCAGTTTTGAAAAGTATAGTTGTTCGCGAGTCGATCACATCGTCGGGCATAGGATCGCCAACAAACAAAGAAGGTACGTCCCCGCTAATCATATGTCAGTGAATTATACTGTCATCCTATAATTTATCAGATCCCAGGATTGGGTCCTGATGTTGTAGGATGGAATATCATTTTGTTCTACCTCCGGCGTGCCTTTGTCATCATCGCCCTAAGCCCCAAAAAAAACCGACCTACTTGCGACCTTATTTGATGGTTTCATACATAGCAAAAGGCTATATATGAGCACTTATGTGTCAGACATAAGCACTGAAAACCGAACCAAGAAGCAAGAAAAAAAATAAAAAATTGGGATGAGAGAGAGGAGGAACTGATCCACCCAAAAGATCAAAAGGATGAAGGGTGAAGCAACTCTCAAAACTATGACAAAAAGACCTAGAAAAAAAATCTCATGATCCTTGAATCAATCCAAGAAGGATATCATTTTCTCAAATTTTATAATTGGATCAACCCAAGAAGGGTATCCTTTCCAAATTTTGTTTCGAACGGGTCGAAACGGGCCCAAAACTAATGTGACATTTGTATACACGGCTCCACCATCACTTACATAATCACACACCCAAGCCTGTAGCATTTATGTGATCTGAATTTTAATGTCAAGCCTCCAAATTCTTTCCAAATTACAATTTCATAAGTTTTTAAATCCTTTCATGGATCCGATTCATGCCAACTTCATACTTTCCCAAAAAGAAGTTTTAAGAGCCTTTCAAACTTTTCCATTTGAATCAAAGGAATATAATCCACAAATGACATATTCAGAATTCCTAAAATCTTGTAAACAATAAAACCATCTAGTTCCAATTTTTACCACAAGTTTCTCACACTGCACAAGTACAATATTATCCAAAATAACATATAAGTACTCACAACTAGGGCAATCAAGAGGGCAAAACGAGCTTGAATAAACCTCCAACAGGCTCACGGGTGGGGTCAAGAAAGAACACAGTCAAGCCCCAACATAAGCTCACGGTTAGGGACAACAAAAGGACAGCCAACACCTCAAGCTTACAGGTCAGGGCAGCAAACCAAAACCACCAAACCAGTTTCACAGCAAGGGGGAAACAGGAGAACAACTAAACAAAATAAAAGAGAACCACGTGAATGCTCTTAGGTAAGGGCAGCAGCCCACACAACCAACCAACAGGTGTACTCGAGTAAGAGTAGCAAAGAAGGAGCCACTGATCCCAACACAAAGAGACAATAAACAGGTGTTCTCGGGTAAAGGCAAGCAACAAAGAATCAAAGAACCAAGGCATGGAAGCTCACAGCCGGGGACAACCAAGGGAAATCACCATACCACATTTAACATAAAAGAGCCACGGGAGAGGGCTCACGGCCAGGAACAGTAAAAGGAAACCACCAACCCACATTCATCATAAAAGAGCCACGGAAAAGAGTTCATAGCCAAGGACAGCAAAGGGAAGCCACCAACCCACAGGAAAGCTCGCAACTGAAAGGCTCTAGGCCTAGAAAAGCAATACAGAGGCCCAAAGCAAGTCATAAACAACACCTAACCAAGCCATAACAAAACTAAGCCCGAAACATTTTTCAACATTAGGTCAACCCGAAAGTAAGGTCTAACCCAACAAGCGACCAAAACCCAGCCATCACAAGGCATAAATCGAGCCCAGTACAGGGGCAAAACTAAACCATTTCAAAGCAAAATCAAGCCCAGCACAGAGGCAAACCGAGCCCAGCATAGAGGCAAACCTAGCCCAATAAGAAGAATAAAACAAGGAGCCATAGAGGGTAAACCGAGCCCAGCAAGAAAGGGCAAACAGAAATAGAATTCCAGCCAAAATCGAGTCCAGCAAGTGGAGTTAAAATAAAACACAATTTCAACTCAACTAAAACCAGCAAAAGAGGCAAAAACAGCCAAACTGAGCCCAGATCTTAGATATAACAAAGCCCAATATAAGAGCTAAAGAAAAGAATACAATTTAAGCCAAACCGAGCGCAAAAAAGGGGCAGAATAGTAGAGAACTTTCAGCTAAAATCCAACCCATAAGGAGTCAAAATCGAGTCCACCAAATGGGAAAAATAGAGTCATCAAAGCAAATCTCATAAAGCCTCATGTCTCAAAATATTACACCCAACATATGTTTCAAATAGTAACAGGTAACAGGAAACAGATAAGTATAAATGAATCCCTAAAGCCAACATGTCTAAGCATTGAAATAAATTCCAACATTTACTTGAACAGGAATAATGATAACAAAGAGCATTAATATTTCATTTCTAGCACATTCCAGATAAGCAAATATCATCACATGGCAACAATTGGAATTTTCCAAAAATTTCCTTTATCATGTGTTTCGAATTAGAAAGTAAGAGAAGGCAGTCATATTAGGCTTCATCTTATTGATTCAAGAAGCTTTCCAGGATTAGATCACAAAAAGAGACCTAAACTTTTACTTCCACATATTTTATAAGAGAAATGACATATTTTCAGGTGCAAATCCGAGTGATGCAGATTAGAGGAAAGAATAGAAATACCTCTTAATGCATACTCAAAGTAAAGCTGTAGAACAAATTTAAGAAAACACCTCCTACAGAAACTCTCCTCCAAAAGCTTCGAGAAACAGCAACCAATGAACACCTCAAACTCCTTTTCTTCTCAAAATTTTCAACCTCTTCTCCTCTATCAAGCTTTACCCAAGATAGAACAAAACTCCAAAAATATTCCAAGCACACACACACACAGAATGAATCAACCAGAGAAAAAAAATGGCAGCACCTCCCTCTTTTTTTAAAAAAAAATTTTCGGCAAAAGTAAGAGGAGCAGCCACCCACCAACCCTAATGGTGGGTGAATCAGGCAAAGAGAGAAGAGAAATGCATTTAGGGAGGAGTAAATGCAGCCTAGGGCAGAGGAAGGGTCGGGCACGCGGCAGGCTCGCGATTGGCGAGCCGTTCGGTCGACGGCTCACGCAGAAGAGGAGGAATCGAATGATGGGGCTCGCGCTCAGTCCAAAAGATTCACGAAGAGAGGGACGTGTGGGAGAAGGGGGTCCACTCGGGCTACGACTAGGGAAGAAGAAGGGAGACGAGCCGCGGGAACTACGGTTCATGCGCGACCGNGCTTCGAGAAACAGCAACCAATGAACACCTCAAACTCCTTTTCTTCTCAAAATTTTCAACCTCTTCTCCTCTCTCAAGTTTTACCCAAGATAAAACAAAACTCCAAAAATATTCCAAGCACACGCACACACAGGATGAATCAACCAGAGAAAAAAAATGGCAGCACCTCCCTCTTTTTTAAAAAAAAATTTTCGGCAAAAGTAAGAGGAGCAGCCACCCACCAACCCTAATGGTGGGTGAATCAGGCAAAGAGAGAAGAGAAATGCATTTAGGGAGGAGTAAATGCAGCGAGTAAATGCAGCCTAGGACAGAGGAAGGGCGGGCACGCGGCAGGCTCGCGATTGGCGAGCCGTTCGGTCGACGGCTCACGCAGAAGAGGAGGAATCGAATGATGGGGCTCGCACTCAATCCAAAAGATTCACGAAGAGAGGGACGTGTGGGAGAAGGGTTCCACTCGGGCTACGACTAGGGAAGAAGGGAGACGAGCCGCGCGAACTACGGTTCATGCGCGACCAAAGAGGGGGAGAGGGATTTCGGCCGAAGGAATTAAGGCTAGGTTGCGTGCATGGTTTAGGTGAAAAAGGTTTAGGATTAAAATAAATGTTATAAGTAATAATATAAATATAAAAATATTTAATATTTCAAAATAAAAATAAAAATTTGATTTGTACATTTTTTTATTTGTGCGTCGCAACATAACAAAATGGATGTCTTTTTTAGTTAATTCTGACGTTTCGATCACGTTGGCGTGGTCTGTTTCATCATCGGATGTCGTTTTAAAGAATTCATCGATTTTCGTGTGATTTGCATGTGTGCGGAATTATGGCAATATGAGTTTCTTTCCTAGCTAAAATTGATGTCCCGAACGTGTTGGCGCAGTCAATTTCGCCATCGNTTTGTACATTTTTTTATTTGTGCGTCGCAACATAACAAAATGGATGTCTTTTTTAGTTAATTCTGACGTTTCAATCACGTTGGCGTGGTTCGTTTCATCATCGGATGCCGTTTTAACGAATTCATCGATTTTCGTGTGATTTGCATGTGTGCGGAATTATGGCAATATGGGTTTCTTTCCTAGCTAAAATTGATGTCCCGAACATGTTGGCGCAGTCCATTTCATCATCAGAGGTCGTCCGGAGAAGTTCGCATTTTCACCCATTCTTTAAGCTCAATTTCAATCCAATCTTGAGTAACTTAGTGAATTTTGTGTATTTCGTGTGTGTGTGTGATGATAAAGTCCTGAAAAGGTTTTCCTATGGCTTGAAATCCTTTTAGTAACTTCTCCCTGAGTCTCCACATGATAGTCTTTTACCACTCGACCATACGACGATGGTTTTGAGATTATCAATGTGAGACATCACAAGAGAAATAGGAAATGGATGGAATTTCTAAGGGAATGGATTTCAATACTAGTTTTCTAAGATAGTTGATAGGAATCCCTAGATCTAGATCCTAGGATCCTAAGGAAAAAAGTAATGACCTCAAAATGAGGTCAACATAGATAAGTAATTTTTTTCTAGGAATTGGGTGGTATGTATGTTAATCCTCCAAAAACATGGGACATTTACATACATACCATATAATTCTTATGTATTTAACATATCTAACCCCTAAACATTCATAATTTCATGTATGTCACTCAAATCTTTAACATCACATTAGTTGCTAACCGGTGGAAAAGACATTAAAATAGATTACAAACTTAAATAAGCCAAAAGAAAAAAAAAATTACCATCCAATGTTTCCAAAAATGTCAACTTCTGCCAGTATATTCTCCGTGCAACAATCCCAAGAGCAGTGTTCCGTACCTGGAAAATATTATTGATTGAATGAGTTGTAGAAGAAAATGTGCTAAGTTTAGAAGAACCTAAATTTATTGATGGAGCAATAAAATGGTCCCAAAAAATGGCTCCCCAAACGAAGTGTTCCAAGGAGCCATCATAAATGGGATAGATCAGCTTATTATGGAAAGGGCTTCAAAACTTGCCTCATCAAACACTATATTGATAAACCTCAATGAAAGTAGCAAAGTGAGTATAACTTCATCCACTGAAACACCCAAACAAGATAATGGATACATGAACCACCATAATGCTGATGCAAGCTGCTCAGGCGTTGTCGTTGCCAAGCAGAGGCTAGCGCTTTGAAAAATCTTCACCAAAACAAGGAAAGAAAAATTGCATTTAAAAACTAATGATGGTTTGAAGAAATGTTGATAGGAAACTTAGTGTGATAAACCAACAACTCGATGAATTAGCACATATAGATATAAGCTTAAAAATAAAAGAAAACTAGAATGGTCAGAATAACCAGACAAGACACCTGGGTTTCCACCAAAAAAATATAGCCAGCTGTTACACTACATATAAAATGTTCTGAAGCTGAGTAAGAAACATAAACTTAAAATTTTCTTTAGGAAAATCAGGATTGTAAGTAAGAAAGGTCAACAATACGAAAGAAAAACTCTGATTTATATCACAGTACTTTAAGAAATAGTTTGCTTTTGGTTAATGACCAAGGTGGCAAGGATAGCAGAAGATATGTGAAGTTTATATGAGCTGCATTCACTGTGAAAAATGAAATACTAAATTCTGAGCTCATTTCCATTTTTTTGGGGGCCATCAGAAAGAAGAAATACAGGCATTTAATTCTAAACATCTTAGCAAATGATGCCAGAGAAAAAGGGAAATGAAGGCCATAACTCGAATTGCAAACATACAGGCTTAGTAAGATAGGAAAACATACAGTAAATGTTAAACATGCAGATGTGCTTGCCACTGATAACCCTTTCCTTGTCAGTTGCAAAGGTCCTAACTTCATGATCAGATATGAATAACCTTCCAAGGATTTAGGAATATCAGGCAACCCTGTCATTGAGGGAGGAGGAGTTCTCAACTGGACAGTCGGAAGTATACTGTCTGATCCAAATCCCAGCATGACGAATAAAACTCCAGAAAGAAAGGCCACTCTTCCCATTTGGTCCTGTAGAGAGAAGAGTAAATTTTCAACTTTTAAGAAAAATTAAGAGAACTAATTCATCCATGTAGCTTACTCCTGCTTTAGCATAACGAGAAAATTAATGGATATAATGCAATATAGAAGAATCCGGTAAATATGGATTAAGTTCAAAAGAAAACTTTTCTAAGATCCGCTAAGAACTTGTATATAATCATAAATTTAAAAGATTTTTATTTGCAATATGTGTGTTCAAACGAAGCACAAGATGAATAGAAATTTTTTTATAAACTACCAAAAAAGTCAACGGGCAAATACTGCCATGCTTACCATCCAAATATGGGCTGGAAGAGCAAGCACTGATAGAAATGAAAGATATATCACTAGTCCAAATCGCATGTAAATATGTGACCTAGCTGGTAATAAAACCAAAGCTAAAAGCCATACCTGCAAGCATATGACCATGAATAGGTTAACATACAATATAGATTGGCATGAGATGCAAATATAAGCTAACATTTATTGTTCATGGATGTAAACTTTAAGGTCCCAATCCTAAAACATTTCTGACCAAGTTGTTTCGAAATAAGCATCAGAAAGAGATTAAAGGCAGGTTTCATAAGTGGTTTTCGTTGAAATGGGGGGGGTCTCTATTTGATTTGAGCAAACACTTCTTTTAAACTCAATACATATGTTGTTTAGACAAAAGTGAGTATTATATCTACCCTCCATATTAATTTAATAAAGTTTCATTGTTAGTATTGTAAGTAAAAGTAATATTCTAACCGACCATTTCACTGATTTTATGTCATTCTTTTTATTAAATTTAAAAAGGTATAATTGAAGGTGAGTTCAAAACCTTTAAAAATTTACTATCACCTTTACGGAAGTTACAAGAAAGCCACTTTCGATCACTCTCTTGCCTCTACCAAACAAGTGCTTGAACTTACTTCCAACCACTTACCTCGAAACAAACAATCCCATTAAGTTTCAAAAAGATAATTATTAGATTATACGGTCATCCCTAGTCATTATTACTAATTATTTACTATTATTCCCTGATTATGCATATCCTATTTTGTTTTATTCTGTTTTACTTTCTTTCTCGGTTGTTATACTTTGTTTTTATTTCTTTTTATTATTATACTTATTGTAATTGGGTTTAAATACTCCTATCAATAATATTGTGTTGGTATATTTCAAATCTCAATATGGTATCAAAGCCTAAACCTAGACCCAGCAACCCCCGGCCTTCTCTACCAGTTCCAACAGTCACCGCCTCCACCTCCTTCTCCTAGAAGGCGGCCTTTCCTGCCAAGTCCAGCAAACAACAGATTCCAGTGAACTGCAGGAATTCCAAAAGATTCCTCCTGTTCCTATCTGCAGGATTGCCCATATTCACCGTAACAGCAGTGAACTGCAACGAACCTTCCTACAGATTCCCATCAGCCAGAGGACTTCTGTCGTTGCTCTTCTTGCAGGTTTCCCCCAGATTCCTCTTGTTTCAACCAGTATTGTCGTTCTACAAAAAAATATTGTTGTAGTTGTCTTGCTACCTGCAACTCCTGCAGTTATTGTCTTTTGTCGTGATTCTACCTAAATTCATCGATGACTCAAGACCACAACATATACTTTTACTCAGTCGAAATTATTGTTGATTCTTTCAATGAGTGACTTCACCGGAGGATTGACTCCAACCTTCGCTCCCTTGCAGATCAGAGGACCGGAAATCAGCATGAGTTCCTTGATCACAACTCATAAGTTGAATGGCTGTAACTTCCTCCAACGGTCCCAAGAGGTGTCTTTGTTCATCAAAGGACATGGGAAGTTAGGTCATCACAAGTATGATTTGTGAGCCTCCAAAGACCGACTCAGCATATGGAGCTTGGAAAGTGGAGAATTTCATGGTCATGTTATCGCTAATCAACTCCATAGAGATTTCAATTAGTCGTTCATATATATTCTTCCCTTTAGCCAATGCTTTCTAGACGATTGTCCATGATACCTATTCGCATATAGGAAATTTCGGCCAACTCTATCAGAAATCTAAGAAGATCCGAGAGGTAAAAAGTGGGTCATGGACCATGACCATTACTGCAATGACCTGGTTGCATTATGGATGAAATGTGACATGTACTACGATGCACGTAGGATTCTTAGGCCAATTTATCACTCTTCCAGAAGCTAGTAGAAAAGGATCGTATGTTTCAATTCCTTGCTGGCCTTAACAAAGACCTTGATGAAGTATGGGGTCGTATTCTTGGTCGGGATCCTCTTCCTTCCATTCAAACTGCTTTTACCGAGAATCGTCGGGAAGAAAGAAGAAAACTTGTCATGCTCGACACTTCTACTCCTTCAACTCAATAGTCGCCCATGAACTCAAATAGTGACCAGCCCTCGTCCAGACCACCTCAGACCGGTCATCCCACTTGTGATTCTGTCACAAACTCAACCACACTCAGGACGAGTGTTGCAAACTTCACGGTAAGCCAACATACAAACTTTCGGTCAAATCC